>JACXGI010008117.1:0-34161 GCA_016801175.1 Esox masquinongy
TACATCACTTAGTTTAGCACATACATCTCACTTTGTCCTGTTTCATGTGAGTATGTATTGCTGTGGTGTTTTGTTTGGTGTTGTCTAGTCAATTGTTTGCTGTGTGCTGTTTAGTCCTTGTTTGACCTGTGTGTTTTTGTTTATCCCTGTGTCCCTGGGAAAAGGTTTTTTTTAGCAAGTCGCCCTTGGGCATACACAAGCCGTAGGAAAACTTTGTCTAAAAACACTAGTTAGAACTGAGCGGACCGCCGACTATTTTTGTATTGGTTAGTAGTCAGATAAACGGTTCTTGAGGCAGGCAAGTTCAGTTTAGGGGTGTTTTGACTATATTATTTCATTTCTTGGGTTCAGCTCAGCCCCTTTTCCCTACCCCCTTTACCGTGTGTTTATGATAAACGTTTTGTTTGACGGTAGCTTTGGTTGTCACCCAAAACCCAACCTGAACCCTCATTCAATTTGTTTGTATAGCTCTAGTACTGTGAAATCAACCAGGGACTGCTTACAAGTGATGTCTCCACTTTGCCAACATGTTATTTCAGGCGGAGTAGTAACCAATCGCCTAGCTGAGGGTGGATGTAGAGCTAAGATTAAGGAACGGTTGCTGTCTAATGCCTCTGTTGCAGCAGACTGGTATCACCAAGAAATGGGCTGACCTCTGACCAGGAGGCAGTGATCCCTTCACATCAGCAGAGGACTGAGCCAATGTGGAACGGCACTTCACAGAACAGTGGCCTGACATGTCTATTCTCTTTGAGGCGGTGAACTACAACGGCACACCTTTCAAAAATGCCTTGATGTGCCTAATAAGTACAACAAAAAGATTTTCTTGGAAACAAGGTGTTTGTGTTTTTATTGATCGATAACAGAATAAAGGTCTGATTCATCTGATGATTTACTTACTCAAAATTAACCAAATGTAACAGACTAAAATAAAGTTCTTACAATATTAAAGTGTTTACATTAATATTGTAAATGTAATTTCAACACAATCTTGGTGAAAGAGATACATTTCAGATGACCAATGTGGATATTTTCTATGCCTAGAATTGACTACCGCTTATTGTCAGTAATTGCATGGTAAATAGTTAGGTGTAAGCTTGTACAATTTAATCCAGTCGTTATCTAATATATGCAAGTAAAGCCTATTAATGAGTTGAGCTTCAATATTTCAGTGAACTGACAATATGTATTACTCATTGCCTAATATACATATAATTTAGCCTTAAACAATAAGTAAACACCAACCACAGTAACACTGCACAATATTGGAGCAGCAAATATAATACAGGCTGCATTGATCTATAGATTTGTGTTCAGTAGTAATGTGGAAGATTAACATTTGATTTGGAGCAAAAATACATAGATCTGCTTTTGTGTCAAATGCTCCATCTTGCACTTGCATGGGGGGAGACCAATGGCTTAAGGTGTTCCAACAGATGCATCTCTCTGTAACAAGCATGAAGACTGTCAGTGTGTAACAAATGTACATTTGGGCTATTTCAATACATTTATTCAGTTAAGCCAAATAATAGGCTGACAGCTAGTATACTTGGCTAACAAATCCAAAGTAGATGGTAAAAAATAACTGTATGGCTTCGGGTAAACTCTTAATTTGAAAAACAATGAATGTGTATCCTGTGTATTTGGCCAGAGACAGGCTTTCCAGATTTAGCCCCACCCACAGGGGAAAATCGAAATATCAGGTGCTTTTTCTGATTTTAAATAAACCTAAAATTTAGTTTTTTGGTTTTTCTGGAAAAAAAGGAAAAAGGAGTCATTTGCTCGTTATTTCGTCATCCAAAGTAAACAAACAAACGAATGAACGAACGATACCTGGACGGTCCAGGTGCAAATGGATAATTCCTTATTCGATTTATTTTTTTATGTAGATAACCAAAACAGTTTGGTTTATAGCGGTTATGTCCCAAAATCCAATGTCAAATCGTTTCTCGTTTGTTGTGTCGAAACGAAAAATGAATTAGCAGAAAACAAGTTTTTCTGGAGCTGTTTCATTGTTTAAATTTCCGATTTTAACGTATCTGTCATCAACCTGATGTATTTCCGTATTCTCGTTATTCATTTATTACAAAAACGGAATAACGAGAAAACAAATCGATTTTCATTATATCTGCTTTTTTCTAATCACATTAAGCGGTTTAATGTTTCGTTTCTGCAAAGAGGGTGGGTTTCAATGTGAAATGCCTGTCATTGGCCAATTTTAAACCTAAAACGTAGGTCTACTTCCTCTCAAAATAAGAGTTGGACCTCATTTATAGTTTTAATCTACAATCTTGTAACTAATCAATTCAAACATTGAATTATTAATAAATTAATACTAAATAGAAATCTCTTATATCCAATACATTGATCTCTTTATAATTATTATGTCTGTGTAAATGTTTAGCACTAAAATGTCATCCTATCAGTGTAACCTTTATTTTTTGTCACATGTCAATTCTTTCTAAATAGGTGAAATGTAGCAATACTGGTGTTGTCATTCCATTGTATGTGCTCGGGAAAGGAGGATAGTATACTTTTTCAGTCAAAGACAGCGTTCAACAACAACGGTGTTGAAATAAAGTATGTTGAGAGATTTATGAATAAGACCAATATATTACTTTCTAGGCCTACTTCCACACATACGCTCAGACATACAGACGCACACAAGCATGTTAAATTAACTATCTAAATGGGACACCTAAATAGATTTCCCAAAAAAGCCTACTTTTAGTAATCCTACTACTAACCCTAAACCTTATCACATTGGTTCCCAAACCTTTTCAGTCATATTAGACAATAAAAAAATGATAAAACAATTGGCCTCATAATATAAACAACATATTAGTCATGATAACGTGTATATTATTATACAGGCAGGTGACCAATGATAGGAAACACCAACTTGAAGTGTCTCAGGTGTTGGGCAACCACAAGCTGCCGGAACATCCTTAATGCGCTTTGCATAGGTTCTACAAGTCTCTAACTCTACTAGGTGAATTGAACACAATTCTTGCAAAACATATTCCCTCATTTGGTGTTTTGACAATGTTGGTGGAGAATGCTGTGTGACACGTTAATCTAAAATCTCCCATAGGTGTTCAATTGGGATGAGATCTTGTGTTTCACATCATTTTCCTAAATGTCTATTTTCACATTTCATTTTCATCACTCATCAAACCATTCGGTTAACCCTTGTGCCCTGTGAATGGGGGCATTGTAATCCTGAAAGAGACCCCTCATGAGGATATAAATGTTTCACCATAGGATGAAGCTGATTACT
The DNA here is from genome assembly GCA_016801175.1 of Esox masquinongy. NCBI lineage: Eukaryota > Metazoa > Chordata > Actinopteri > Esociformes > Esocidae > Esox > Esox masquinongy. The sequence goes on from JACXGI010008117.1 coordinate 3,281, forward strand.
CTTTGCTCAATGGTGACACATGGACCCAAACCATGCCAGGAAAATGTATCTATGTAAGCATCTGCATTCGTTAGTTTCCTCCACTCATTTACTAAGGGTTTCCTTTATTTTGTAACCTTTCTTTAATTTGGTCTGCATCTTAATGTGCACTTTCTATGCAAGCATATCAAGACTACTCACCTAACAGTAATTCTTCCTCTAAACTGAATTGTAACTTTTGTCCTTAACACTGTAGCCAAAAGACGACTTGATCAAAAATGGGGCATAAAAAATGTCTGCTTTTGTCATGTTTGTCTGATTTATCAAGGTTTTGAGTAATTTATGCCATGTTATATATTATATTCAGAAACATATCTTAATTATAAGTTAGCTCTTTTATCTTCACTTTCCCCTGCCTGCATGACAGCTCCTCACACAAGTACAATTTCGGAAAATGTAGACCCGTATTAACTTGTCTCAGAGTGATATTGAGATGATTGTCCATGTATTTTGCAGATGTAACGACTATTTCATCCAGGAGGCCCAAGAAAGATTTTTATTGATTTCAACACAGCTTAATACAATTTATTTGAAATACAGTATATTATTAATAGTGGAAGTGTAATGCCTTAACATATTTAAGTTCCGATGATTGTCTCTTTCTTTACTTAGTCTTACCAGCTGTACTTAAATAAAAGTGATTTAATAGCTAAAACTATTTCCAACCAAGATCAACACAAAGAAATCCTACTGGTTATTTAATATCCATGCTGCCAATTGAGGTCTTATCCTAGTGCTTTACTGCAGACATGTGTACTGCACTCCCCTCTCAGTAAGACCAAATCAAACATATTTTCCTAAAAAGGACTACTTTACCTATTGAGCCCTATTGAATCTGTGAGCAAAAGGGATAATTTTATTTGCTTCTGCTCAGTACTGCAGTTGCTTGCAGTCATATTACCCTCGCACACCATTACTCCAACCCTTACCTGCTAAATTCTATCTGACTGATTGCTCGTGTATAATCCCGAGATTTAGTTTTGTTTTGCAATTGAAAGAAATGAGGGTTGTATTCCCAATAAAGATGGAACTTACATACCTGAGAAAGAGAAGTAAAACAAAAAAACTACAGCAAAAACAAATTGGCATTCATTTGTTGTCTGACAAATATTTTCTGTTCCTCTGATGTCTTGCCACAGGTCTCTTGAATATTCATAAAATGAGCTTTATTAGATACGGAGTGCTGTAATTACAGTTCGCAGTCTCCTGGTGCATGGTGATTCTTAAAAGGTGTTTGCTATATACACACACATGGATCACTGCTATTGCATGCAGTCCTCTCTTGAAATTCTTAAGTCAATCATGTCAGATTACTGTTGAAAGGGAAGGATTTTTTTGGGACAAATCTATTGCTGTACCTGGCCTCATTTTAATTGTTCCGGATTCAACCTGGTTACAGATACCTGGCCTAAACCCCAAGAGCAAACAACATGGTTGATGCACATGAAAAAACTCCCTAGTATGGTTGGAATCTAGGAAGAAACCTACAAAGGAACCAGACTTTGAGAAGAGACACTCATTACATTCTGATAGTTAGCAATTGTTGGTTAGCCGTTTTGCTAATGAGTGCCTAGAAGTTCAAACTCTTATTTGGAAAGGAAGCGGACCTACGTTTTGGCTTTAAAATTGGCCAATGACAGGCATTTCACATTGAACCCCACGCTCTTTGGAGAAACGAAACATTAAACCGCTTAATGTTATTAGAAAAAAGCAGATATAGTGAAAATCGATTTGTTTTCTCGTTATTCCGTTTTTGGAATAAAACTAATAGCGAGAATACGGAAATGCACCAGGTTGGTGACAGCTCCGTTAAAATCGGAAATGTAAACAATAAAACACGTCCAGAAAATCTTTTTTTCTGCTAATTCATTTTTCGTTTCAACACAATGAATGAGAAACGATTTGACATTGGATTTTGTGACATAACCGCTATAAACCAAACTGTTTTGGTCGTTATCTACATAAAAAAATAAATCGAACAAGGAATTATCCATTTGCACCTGGACCGTGTACCTTTCGGTTATTGGATTATGTCTTAATGTAGAAAAACAGATAAACAGAAAACGGTTTGTTTTTTGTAGTCCTAATGTTCGATAATGTAGTCCTAATGTAGCTACAGTACTTGTGTGTGTTGAGTTAGCAATTGTTTTGGCTAAATTACAGAATGTAACCTCATGTTTGCTAAGTCAGTCTCATACCTAACCGTTAGTAATAACAAATGCTACCAGTAACGTGTATCTTGTTAGTTAATCATGGTAAACATTTGCAACCCTAGCTACCAATAAATGATGTATTTATTAAATTCAATTCATACAGTACTTGCTTCAGATATTGATATAGACTAAATTGACTAATTTGCCTTGATTCTTGGTTAGCCAATTGCTTGAATACTGGCTAGCTTACAGATTACTCTGTTTTCTATGTACACCACTAGGAGATAGATGTACCAGGATAAGAACCGTGAATAACTGTTGATCACCCTGTAGCTGGTCTACAGACACCATTGGAGGTGCAACAGTTAATAATGTTCAGCAGAGCAGCTAGCAATTACATAAATACTTGTGAGAATGAGGCAGTTAGAATACTTGTGAGAATGCAGCAGTCTCTGGCTCAGAGCACCTGCAAACTGACCAAAATTTAAACATTTGTGGATGGAGAGGTGATTGGAATATGTAGGCTATGACAGCTAGCTGCTTGAGGAAAATTTCGGTTAAAGCCCTGAACTACCCAATTTACAATTCAAGGTCTAGACATTTTTAACTGCACATTTCTGATTGTTGAGTTCTTTCTTTGGCAATGTTAATCTAATTAGATCAGGTGTGTAAGCAGTTGGGTATTTCAAATACATAGAATAACTGGGGGTTCCAGAGGGGTTTTGACAACCACTGTAAAAATCCACCCACCCTGTAATCTCTAGTCCAGAATCCAAACCACTAGAACATTTTATTTCTTGATGACTTTCTTTTAGTCCTAGACACATGAGGGTGCGGAGGGAAACACACTAGATACCTTGAGGGAACAGAGGACCAGACCACTTTCAGAGCATGTCCTCTTGAGTCAGTTTACTGCTTCCAGTACCTCTATAGTTCCATCCAATCTCACACAATCTGAAAAAACAACCCATTGGTTTGGCACAAAGCTTCACTGGTTTCCATAATATCTAGTATTTGGCCTTTTTCATCCTTTTTATGAAATGAGAACTGTTTTTCCAGTCTGGATGGATCTTGTCCTGTAGTTGGATACAGCTTTGACATACTGTATACAGACTCAGTAACTACCATGGACCTTATGGTCTGTTTGTTTGACATGCATTTAATGTGTTTCCATATTTAATAAAATTATTTGAATTACCTTTTTGTTGGTCAGTCATTCTTCAATATTCATACTTAAATTGTCTATGAATAATAAATGTTAATGTAAGATATTTAAGCAAATAGGCTTGAAGGGGTGTAGTGTATGACCAATATACAACAACAAAGGTCTGTTCTTAGGCAGTGTGACGCAGAATGTCTGGATACAGTTCTTTGACTGTATATCACCCAGACACCTGAAACTAATATAAACCTGTTAATAATTTGTACCAGATCTTATAGCTAATCAACATTTAGTGTTTGAACAACCCAGCTTATAATTATATACAACTCAGCTGATATAAAGTAAACAACATTAAGATCTTCATGTCATCACTAATGTAAATAACACAGTTCACACTAAGTAGTAGTGTTTAAAAGATTTTATTTCAGACTGGAGGGTTTTTATTGTTCTGCCACAGTCTGACAATGTTGCTGATGCTAGATTCTAAGGAAAAATCATGACCCCAAAATGAGTATGGTATACAGGTCTAGGCATTCATGTGATTGTCATGTATAAACAAACTAGACTAGAACATAAAACGTTTTACTGGTAGTTGAGGGTCAGGCTGGTCCTCAAGTTTCATCAGAAATTCTGCCAGGCTGTCCACCCAATCCATACCTGGTAAGTTGCGTTCACCTACTACTTGAAACATTTGTCAACACTCATTTGCTGTAGTTTCTGTGTGTATAATCTACAGAGGTTCTCCTTTGTCATCTATACATTTTCTGTAAGGTTGTCTCAGTGTTCAATACAAATCAGAGCAAAAGTATTTATAACTAGAACACAGACCTTATGTTGGGTGTTCCACTTATCCACTGATGTTTTCTGTTCATCAAATTAATTTTATAGAACCCTTTTTGCATTGGCAGTGTTCACAAAGTGCATGTACAGAAAAAGAATTGGGGCACAGTGACTTCGAAAAAAACAGTGGGAATGGAACCTAGGAAGAAACTTAGAGAGGAGCCAGATTTTGAGGGGTCCTCTTCTGGCTGAGCTGGGTGAAATTCATAAGAATACATTACCTTTTTGGGCCAATTATGTTCCGATAATTGGTGGGTCAGTAAATGCAGATGGGCTTAGTCTTAGGCAGAATCCAGATCAGCTGTACAACCAGGTGGACAAAGACAGGGGAGACCTAGTTACCTACTGTGTCATCACTATGTACATCTGCAAAACAACCTCGTTATGCCTGGTAATCGTAAAACATGGGCCCACAGGGCCCACAGTGTAACGTCGTGATCCAGAACACTGATGGTCAGAATTGGGGACAGAGTGTAGGGCTCCAGGCAGTTAACCTGGAAAGAGGTTGAGATGAAGAATGGCAAACATTGAGACAGCTGAGTGAAAACCAAAACCGATACTGTACAGTTTGTCTGGTTATTATTTGTTTGTCTGGTTATCACCCAATTTCCTTAAGCAGCAAGGCCCCTTTTATTTGGCATTAATCGTCCCATCCACCGTCAGTCTGTACAAATGTTTACATTTGAGTAATTTATCAGACACTGTTATGCAGAACAACTTACAATAGTATAGGATTAAGGGCCTTCCTAAAAGGCAGATACATTTTTCACCAGGTTACCTGGAGAATTTTAACTAGCAAATGACTCTAAAAGCCTGCCTACTCTCCAGTTTTCCCCAATTACTGGGTGATGTGAGCACAGATCTTGTTTTGTTAACATCTTTCAGTCCCAGTACTGTTGCAAGGGGGCCTTGTCTCTCCTTTGTTAGTCTGCAATGTCAGAGCTCTGAAAAAACAAGAGATAAAACAGTTGTGGTGACTGATAGGTTGGACAGAAACAGGAAAGAGAAATAGAGCCATTTAGATAGATCAATTAAGTGTTTTTGTAGGTGAGATTTTGATTTTATCTAGTCTTTATTTTACCAGGTAAGTTGCCTGGGAACCAATTCTCATTTAGGGCATCAAACTGGGGAATAGTGACAGGAGAAGGAGAGAAGATAAACCAATTGGAAGCTGAGGATGATTACGTGACCATGCTGTTATAAGATAAAATTTTGCCATCACACAGGTTAACACCCCTTCTTTTACAATCAGTGACATGGGACCTATGGTGACCACACAAAGTCTGGACACCCATTTAACATCCAATCCAAACAGCACCCTGTGCAACACATTTAAAGCAACATGTAATCACCCATCCCAGGACCGACCAGGCCCGACCTTGCTTTGCTTTAGAGGCAAACCAGCAGTGGGATGCACAGAACTTCCATAGACATATAGACATAACTTACTCAGTTTGCCATGCTTGTCATTCTCACTAATATTCACCTAATCATATGCTCTACAGTTATAAGTAAAGGAGAATCCAAAACAATGCACTTCTTCTGCCTTACAAACACACGTGTCAAAAGAAGAATTGAAGTCTGGCCTGACATCCTGATCTCTCCCACAAGGCAACTTTTATAATAAAAGCAGTACATATATTTTGTATAAATTAAGCTTACACGTTCAGCCTTCATACCTTATACAGAAGGGTTGGTGTTTAGGCTAGCTGCTCTGCTGGGCATTTTTGACTGTTGCATCTCCAACGGTGCCTATAGACCAGCTACAGGATGATCAACATTTACTGTATTGGGCACGGGTTCTTCACACTTCTTATCCTGGTCCATCAATCTCCCGGGGTGTACATAAAAAATACAGGGAATCTGTAAACTAGTCAGTACTCAAGTAATTGGCTAATACAGATCATTTATTACATATGCACAACTCTGGAAGAGTTGTCCTTGTATTTGATGATTTGTCTGCGTAAATAAGGAGTTGCGTGTGTATTTTTAAGTTGTGTATGTGTACATATTTTTGGAATACTTGCAAAATAAAATGTGTACAGATGCAAATTTTTAATTCTTGCAAGTCTAATCACTCATTCACAGATGTTTTAATACAACTACGAAATGCAAAACGGTCACCTGGATTGTGATTTACAGATGTGCACATCGCTTTAGTTACCCACAACACATTTGGATAGTAATTTGAGGCCATATATAGGCATATGATTTCAATAAAACATCTGAATCGTATTAAACATTAACACTTCTATCTTAACTTCATACACTCTGAACTGCAGTGCTGCTAATCTAGTCTGGGAACACACAAGAACGCTATGAATATTCTATAAGGAGGCGTGAACTTCCTGGTATGAACAAAACGAGAAACAGAAATTTAAAAAAGGAGAAATATTTTCTTTTTTCTTTCACCATTATTCCATTTCCAATTTTAACAGAGGAAATGAGAATTAAGTCTATATTTCTTAATGAATACAAAAAATGATGAACGAAAAACTATCCGTTTTCTGATTGGTCAATATTCGTTTGAAATCGGAAATTAATTATATATTACATTAAATATTTAATATTTAAATTAAATATTGCAAGTCAAATTTAAAAAAACAAACCATTTTCTGTTCATCTGTTTTTCTACATTAAGACATAATCCAATGACCGAAAGGTACACGGACCTGTTCTGGTCGTTATCTACATAAAAAATAAATCGAATAAGGAATTATCCATCAGCACCTGGACCGGGTCGGGATGTGCATTGGACCATATTTTACTATCCGAATGGTATGTGTTGTTATTCAAATAGTATTTGGTTATCCGAAATACATGTTTTTAAAAAATACCGATACCACATGAGCGCTACTACATAGCGCGAAGGACAGGGTGTTGTTCTCACGTAACATCGGCTCAATGACCATTCGTTTGACAAAAAAGCGACTGCGTGTATGGAAGACGCCATGTGGTTGACACACAAAACTACAGAACTAGAAGACAATTAATCAACACACAACATTGAGATAATTGAATGGAAGAGTCTAGAAAAGTTAGTTAGCTAAGCTAGCCAGCTATATGCTATTTGCTTAACTATGGAGTTAGATATCTGCCAAAAAGTTAATCTTATGTATTGTTGGGATCGTAAAACAAGAAACCAGGCAAGCCTTGGTCAGCCGGACCGCAAAAGAAAGTATTGACCTCTTGAGATTCGAACCTGGGTCTTCCACATGAAAGGCTGTGTCGCTAACCACTTCACCACAGCTCTACATTTGATGGGTGTCAGTATAGCCTCCTGTGTCTATGAACAAATCCTCTTTTGCCACTGGTGCCTTTTAACAGCTAATTGGCCATTCGTGAATTATATTGATACAGTTAAACTGACTAACGCTTCTTACTAAGTTTACCTCCACCACAAATAGTGTTTATGAACTGTTAGCTTTTGCCGCTGGCCGTTTACACAGCTTATTAGCCAGTAATAGGCTTTACCAGAATCTACTAACTTACTGGAATAGTCATAGGAATTGAGCAATTGCTAGCGAGTCTGCCAAAGCTATTTCATTTCATGGCATAAGAACATATTTTTTTCTTTCATGGCATAACAACATACTTTTTTCTTTCATTCATGAATGACATTGATACAATAACTATCAAGAAAGGTGGCTATAACTAACTTTTTCATCAAGTGAAACAACGAGAGAATCGTGGAAATAAAATAAATAAATGTTGCTGTTCACAATAGATTCGAACGTGAGCCTTCCACGTGACAGGCACTGTCTTTAACCATAACGCCACGCCATTGCGCATTTCACCAGTCGCTAAACACTATTGAGCATTGTGTTAAACTGACTAACGTTTCTTATTAAGTTTACTTCCCCCACAAATAGCGTCTATTAACTGTTAGCTTTTGCCACTGGCCGTTTGAACAGCTTATTAGCCAGTAATAGGCTTACTGATATCTACTAACTTCTTAGGAATAATCATAAGAATTGAGCAATTGCTAGCAAGACTGAAGATGAACTTTTCCATGCCAGAAACAGCTGCAATATAACCGTATAGTTTTAGTTAAGGCTCACTGTAACATAACTACATTAGCCTATGTTGTAGCCAGCAAATGTGTTTGTCTATCCTGACCCAAAACGCATGCACGGATGTGTACTTCGAAAAGCCACCAGAAACAGTCGCACTATACCCGTAAACTGTTTTATTTCAGGCTTACTATAATGTAGTCACTGGAGGTTTTAACCAGCAAAGTTTTCGTCTATACGGAATAATTCATAATGCGTACTTCGCTTCACCTGCGAGGAGATACGAACTCGGGACCTATAGGTCGCAGGTCCGCTTCTCTAACCACTACGCTATTTAACAAGGGTCAGTCGGTTAGTCGCTCACTCGCTCAGTAAGAGACATTCGCTCTTCTTAGCCGGCTCCGCTTACACGGTCCGGCAAAAAGTAATACTTAAAACATGAAACGTAAGCATGAAATTAGATCTGTGACTGTACAAACACCCTGTTGCGATGACGGACTCATATTTTTTGCTTGTACGAATCTAGTTTTACAATTCTAAAGTACAAAATCACGATCAGGAGATTTGGCAGTTTCATCTCATCCTCCCAAAAAACGTAACCGAAACTTTCCGGGAGAATGCTAACATAACAAGCAGAGGCAGTGTGAACAACAGGAAATCAGGGAAACCGGAAATATGTATCCTGCAAGATTTCCATTTAAAAAAGTCTCTTCTTTCTTCATGCATGCATAGTGAAAGCTGATATTCATATGCGTAACTGTTCTTTATTTGTGCATAAGTTGTAATAAAAATCACTTACATTTAGAGAAATTTTATTATTGTATAGGCCTACACACTTGTTGTGGTCCCAAATACTCAAACAGCATTGCTTCATTGGTCTTTGTTTTTTCCCCCTGGGTTTTTGCTGTAAAATGAGAACTTCTTAAAATACTTAACTAAAACGAAATGTTATGCAATAACTACAGAAGTTCCAGGGCACATACAGCCATCATAAATACTATGGACAGAACACAGCTATTAAATATCACATGCCAGACTATAATATTTAAAGGAATATCTTGACCAAAATCACTTCATTATATTTCGCAGCTCAGAAGGATATTCTATGCAAGGGAATAGTGTGTCCTTATCATTTTCACACAAGTAATTTTACCTAACGCCTAAACGCATGATAGCCTACTGGTGTAATGTCGTTATGCAATCCTAAAAAACAGCTATGTACTTTTATTTTGAACATGAAATCAGGAATGGCATCGCTATGGTAGAGCACTAGGTTAGCGGTCCAACTTATTTTTGCTAGCTCTACAGTTTTGAAGAGCTACGTACGGGTCATACCTTTGCAGATGCCAGATTACTGACAAAAGTTTGTACATAGAAAAACAATTTGTAAACAAATAAATGGAGACGTAAAGTAAGAATTTAATGTGTGAAAAGCCGTAAAAGGGTGTTTGTACATTCACAGATGTAATTTCATGCTTACATTTCATGTTTTACGTATGACATTTTTTACGATTGTACCAAAATATTTATGTATTTTCTTACGATCCTAACAATACGTACGCTTAATCTTTTGGCAGATATCTAACTCCATACTTAACTCTCCGTTTTCTGCACTCTCAACCGCCTTTAAATTCCACAGCTGAACTTTACGTAACGTTTTGTGGCCAAATATTTTTTTCCGGAGGTAACATTAATTCAGTAAATATATTCCATCTTCCCTTGAATCAGTTGACTTTCATCCACTTGCTAACAGTAGGCTAATGGCGCTTTTCCACTGCATGGTACCGGCTCGACTCTAATCGCTTTGGGAGCTTTTCCATTGCATGGTATCAGCTCGACTCGGCTCTACATGGCTTGCCTCAGTTGGTTTCCCACAGCAGATAGTACCCTGTACCCGCCAATAGTGACTCCACCTCCAACGCGACACACACGGAAACAACAATAGAGATATCGTACACCTAATACCTGCGAAAAGCCAGCATTTGCCGACTAACGTAAACCCTGCAGTGAACAGAAAAATCTATTGAATGAACTCCATCAATTTTATTTTAAATTGACAAGCTTTGAACGTGGCAAATCAAAAGTAAACTAAATCTGGATAACATGGTCACAGGCTCTGTTTGAAAAACATTGAAAAAGTAGAATAGAATTATCGCCCTGCAGTATAAAAGATGACGTAACTGCAATGTTCTGTTAGATTTAAGCGTATACACCCAACATTTCAATGCCAACACATTTAAAACAACCTACATAACTTCTCCATCTCGAATAAAAGCTATAAATAATTGCTTTATTAATTGCCGGCTATAATACCACGCCGACCGACTTAAGAGTAGCCTACTGTAGGCTACACAAGGCAGCGTTTATATCGGTAGTAGCGAGGAAGCACACGTGAGTAGTAACTTTGGACTTAATACATTGCAGACTGCAAAAAATGGTTAGAAAGCTTGGTAGGCTGCTTCTGTTTGGCTTGACATTACTACTTTGACCAGTGCAATGTATGCCAGTTAACCTATAGAAAAACCCAGAGGAAAATGACGAGGTCCTTTTGTAGGTTACAAAAACACTGCGTCTTTGTGGGTCTCACGGGTATAACGAGTTGATTTCAACGCCGGTGCGTAAGTCCAAACCGAGAGGAGTTTTGGGAAAATCCGATCGCTTAAATTATGAGTCTAGTCCTATGCACTGGCACTGAAATTAACTCATTTCAATGCAAGGACTCGTGGCACAGACGTACAGAGGCACAGTTCTCGTCTTATAAAACCATTCTCTGACAGTGGACCGCTAACACGCTTTGAGTCACTCTTGTCCAATCAAATCTTGTCTTCCGTGTTTTCACGTCACCTTTTGGTATCGCCTCAGCTCGCTTGGAACCTCGACGAAGCATGTACTAAAAAAGTATCTGGTACCAGGTACTATCCCAACTTTTGGCCAGTGGAAAAGCAAAAAAGGCGAGCCGAGTCGAGCTGGTACCATGCAGTGGAAAAGCTCCCAAAGCGGGTAGAGTGGAGGCGAGTAGAGTCGAGCCGGTACCACGCAGAGGAAAAGCGCCATAAGAAGTATATATTGCATCATTCTGACTGACTGGGCCCAACCACAGTACTACCGCTTTGATTGAGGAACGTAAACAACAAACACGTGTGAAGGAGCGCATGTTATAAAAATGACTTAAAACGGTATACTTTTTTTTTAAAAGTCATGGTATATCAGATGTACCATGACATTTAAATGTCAGATGTAAAAATGTTAGATTGTAATTTGAAAAGTATTTAGAAAAATAACATTCAAGTCTATTTATTTCAACCAAAAAAATACATATACATAAAAAATGGGGGTTAATAGAATACACATACAAGTATTCGAATACTAAATAAATTTCGGGTATTCGAATATTCGACTATCCGTGCCCATCCCTAGTATGGGGGTTGCATTAGTGCATATGGCATGGGTGACTTGCACATCTATGTAGGCTCCATTAATGCTGAACAATGTGGCGCATTATGAAACGAAAATTACGACAAAAGAGACCCCGAACTGTTGAGCAGCTGCAATCCTATATCAAGCAGGAATGGGAAAACATTTCACTTTCAAAACTACCGCAATTGGTCTCCTCACTTCCCAAACGCTTACGGAGTATTGTTAAAAGAAGAGGTGATGCAACACAGTGGTAGACATGCCCCTGTCCCAACTTTTTTGAAACGTGTTGCTGGCATCAAATTCAAAATGGGCATGTATTTTTCCAAAAACAATAACATTTCTCAGTTTCAACATTTGATATGTTGTCTTTCTACTATTTTCAAATTAAATATAGGGATGAATGCTTTGCACTTCATTGCATTCTGTTTTTATTTGCATTTTACGCAGCATCCCAACTGTTTGGGAAATGGAGATGTACATTTGTATTTATAGTTCAGCAGTGCATAAAACTACTGATTATGGTTTTCTTGTGCATTGTATAAAGTGTCAGCTCTCACCTTCTCATCTTACTACAGCTGGGCATACATTTCACAACATTAAACAATCTTTAAATCATGGTAAATGTTATTTTATGTGAAAAGCAGGACTTAAGACTCTTTATCAGTTGGCCTACCCTTCCCTTTAATTAAATTATACTGTACATTATTATATAATATTATGTATTATAATTTTAGTTTACTGTATTATCATTATATTTTAATGTGTTTATTTTGTATATATATTTTAGTTAATTTTATCTTCTGATAGTTCTTTTATTTATTTAATATTATTATTTTCTCATTTCTTATTTTCTTTTAGATGCACTGTGAGATTATTCCTCTATAATGAAGAGCGCTTTACAAATGCAATAAATTATTATTATAATAATATTTTCACCCTAAAATACTTGACAGATGTGGTCAAATTACACCGATCAGCCATAACACTGTGACCACTGACAAGTGAAGTGAATAACACTGATAATCTCATTATCATGGCACCTGTCAGTGGGTGGGATATATTAGGCAGCAAGTGAACATTCTGTCCTTAAAGTAAATGTGTTAGAAGCAGGAAAAATGGGCAAGCGTAAGGATCTGAGTGACTTTGACAAGGGTAAAATTGTGATGGCTAGACGACTGGGTCAGAGCATCTCCAAAAGTGCAGCCATTCTGGGGAGTTCCCGGTCTGCAGTGGTTAGTACCTATCAAAAGTGGTCCAAAGAAGGAAAAGCGGTGAACCAGCGACAGGGTCATGGGCGGCCAAGGCTCACTGATGCATGTGGGGAGCGAAGGCTGGCCCATGTGTTCCAATCCAACAGACGAGCTACTGTAGCTCAAATTGCTGAAAAGGTTAATGCTGGTACTGATAGGTGTCAGAACAAAGTGCGTTGCAGTTTGTTGCGTATGGGGCTGTATAGCCACAGACCAGTCAGGGTGCCCATGCTGACCCCTGTCCACTGACGAAAGTGCCTACAATGGGCATGTGAGCATCAGAACTGAACCACGGAGCAATGGAAGAAGGTGGCCTGGTTTGATGAATCACATTTTCTTTTACATCACGTGGATGGCCGGGTGCGTGTGCGTAGCTTACCTGGAGAACACATGGCACCAGGATGCACTATGGGAAGGAGGCAAGCCGGTGGAGGCAGTGTGATGCTTTGGGCAATGTTCTGCCGGGACACCTTGGGTCCTGCCATTCATTTGGATGTTTCTTTGACACGTACCACCTATCTAAGCATTGTTGTAGACCCTTTCATGGCAACAGTATTCCCTGATGGCGTTGGCCTCTTTCAGCAGGATAATGCGCCGTGCCACAATGCAAAAATGGTTGAGGAATGGTTTGAGGAACACAACAACATGTTCAAGGTCTTGACTTATGCCTCCAAATTCCCCAGATCTCAATCCAATCGAGCATCTGTGGGATGTGCTGGACAAACAGGTCCGATCCATGGAGGCCCCACCTCGCAACTTATAGGACTTAAAGGATCTGCTGCTAATGTTTTGATGCCAAATACCACAGCACACCTTCAGAGATGTAGTGGAGTCCATGCCTCGATGGGTCAGGGCTGTTTTTGCGGCAAAAGGGGGACCTACACAATATTAGGCAGGTGGTCATAATGTTACGGCTGATCGGTGTATATTTAACAGGCATGTTATTAAGAACCAGATTTTTTTTGCAATAACAACCCTTTCAATACCCACAATAAAACAACTCATTCTTGTTTATGAAAATCTTCTGAGTGTGATATTCCCAGCTTGACTCTTAGGCCTTCCGCTGTCTCCACTCAGAGATGGTGCCCCCTACTGTGAGAAAGATTACCAGATCCATTTTGGAGTCCAGTGTGAGGCCTGTAATCAGTTCATCACTGGTAAGGTTCTAGAGGTAAGAACCATTTTCTTGTACTTTTTACTCTCCCATTTTTTGCCTTGACATAATCAGTAATTGTTATTTTGCTCATCACAGATAAGTGTTGCACATAGTCTAGTTCTACATTGAAGGATTTCTCAGTTAATTTCTCTGGAGACCTCCAAGGCCCCTATTGTCACAGCCCCGCAGTAACACATGATCTAATGTCAGCTTGGTGATTACTCCACAAAAGGAAGAAGGCCGGATCTTTAAGAGTATTCACACACAACCTTGGTTTTTCTATAAGCCCTTAACATCACGTAACCAGAGACTTTGTTCAACTAAAATCTTTGGCCAACCAATGATGTAAATGAAGGAATTTGTCTCCGGTGTGAGTGACTTTGAGTTGTTGCAGATATGCTCAAAACAGACAACAAATGAAATGAAACAGGGAAGAAAATACAGAACATGTCCAATAAACAAGAAACCAGGCAAGCCTAGTTCAGCCGGCCCGCAAAAGAAAATGTTGCCACCTCAAGCTTCAAATCCGGGTCACCCACATGAAAGGCTGTGTTGTTAACCACTACACCACAGAGCTGTACGTTTGTTGGGTGTCAGTATAGCCTCTTGTCTCTATTCTGAACAAATTCTCTTTTGCCACTGGCCATTTTAATAGTTAATTGGCCATTCATGAATGACATTGATACAGTTAAACTGACTAACGTTTCTTACTAAGTTTACCTCCACCACAAATAGCAGCTATGTATTGCATTTGCCACTGGCAGTTTTAACAGCTTATTAGCCAGTAATAAGCTTTACCGGTATCTACTAACTTACTGGAATAGTCATAAGAATTGAGTAATTGCTAGCGAGTCTGCCAAAGCTATTTCATTTCATGGCATAAGAACGTATTTTTTTCTTTCATGGCAAAACAACATACTTTTTTCTTTCCTTCGTGAATTACATTTATACAATAACTATCAATAAAGGCAAGGATAACTAACTTTTTCATCAAGTGAAAAGACGAGAGAATCGTGGAATCTACCAGAAATAATTAATAAATGTCGTTGCTCTCTATAGATTCGAACTTAGGGCTTCCACATGAAAGGCACTGTCTTTAACCACTACGCCACGGCATTACTCGTTTCAGCAGTCGCTAGACTCCATTGAGGATTGTGTTAAACTGACTAATGTTTTTTATTAAGTTTACCTCCACCACAAATAGCGTCTATGAACTGTATTGCTTTTGCCACTGGCAGTTTTAACAGTTTATTAGCCAGTAATAGGCTTACTAGTATCTACTAACTTCCTTGGAATAATCATAACAATTGAGCAATTGCTAGCGAGACTGAAGATGAACTATTCCATGCCAGAAACAGTCGCAATGTAACCGTATACAGTTTCAGCCAGCGAAGTTTTTTTCAATACGGAATAATTCACAATGCGTACTTCGCTTCGCCTGCGAGGAGATACAAACTCGGGACCTATAGTTCACAAGTCCGCTTCTCTAACCACTACGCTATTTAACAAGGGATAGTCAGGCAGTCCAGTCACTCAGTCAGTCAGTCAGTAAGAGACATTCGCTCTTCTTAGCCGGCTCCGCTTACGCGGTCCGGCAAAAAATACTTTAATTTTTCATTGCCAATTTCTGCTGCGATGTGCAGTTTGACCTTGGATTAAATGTTTTGAAGGGTTGTGCGTGAGTTTGTGTCTAAGGGCTTTTATTCTGGCTTCTTTTACTTTTCCAGTTCAATGAACATCTGGACTGAGTCCCTAGAGAGAAAGGCGCTCCTCCCTTTCACACACTCTTTTCACCTCCCAAATTTCAGACTTTGATTTGCACTCACAAATCTTATTTCTGACAATTTCTTACCAGTTCTTTTTGGAGGATCTATCTTGGCTTTCTACTTCAAATCTCATCTTTGAACCCCTGTTATCAGTTTTGGGGAGGATTTATTTTGTTTGTCTAGTCCAGTTATCTGTTACCAGAAAATGAACTCATTATAACTGCTAGAAGTGCCAACTTTGGCTTGCCAGGTAAATGGCCTGACCATGATGTCAGGAAAGATCCGCTGAACATTAGGGTGAAGTTTTCCATTGTTCACTAGTTTTAGAAATCATAAAAAACAATGCTGCAACAAATCTTGGCAATGAATAATTGTTTCTTGAATTGTCAACTCTGCAGAACGTTTACGCCATTTTGAGCTGAAACCTATATTTAAAGTTTTAATATTCCCATTGCATTTATAATAGCAATAGGCGCCTTTGGAGTTCATGGTATAAGGTCAGTATACCACGGCTAATAGCCATTTCCCAAAAATTCTAATTTACAATACTGTTCAAAAGTTAGGGGTCACTTAAAAATGTCCTTGTTTTTGAAAGAAAAGCAAACATTTTGTCCATTAAAATAACATCAAATGGATCAGAAATACAGTGTAAAATTTGTTAATGTTGTAAATAACTATTGTAACTGGAAATGGCTGAATTTAAATAGAATATCTACATAGGTGTACAGACCCACACGGAAGTATTATATATTGACATATATTTTGAAAACGTATATTTTTATTTTTATGTGCCTACATTTTTTTAAAGATATACTAATATATGTATTATATGTAGTACTAATGTATGGCCATATATTTCATGCATATATTTACATATTTGATTTTGGCCGTTTTCAAATATGTTTTAAAAAGTCTTAAATACATGTAAATATATTTACATAAATTACAAAATTATAGTCGGTAATATGCATTTAGCATTTACATCTAACTGATAAATTTCCATATTTGTACTGTTTCCTGGCGTGTGTTTATTGTTGTCTAGTCGTTTCTTTGAAGTACTTTTACAGAGAGGAATGGCATTCATGATACTGTGTTAAAAAAATATGCATATTATTTTCATAATGAGTCTCTTTTGAAATGTAAACTTGGAGTACAAAGTGGTTCATTATAATGAAACCGAAAAAGGTGCTGTATGCTGCTTGACAGTGAATGAAGTCAAAACTTTGGTGTATTTCCAAAACATTTATCATTATATTGGGACACAATGGCAGTTGTATGATACTGTGAATTAAGGTCCTTATTAAATTAAGATGACTGAATCTAACCCGTTGTTTCTTTACTTGCATTTACAATGTATTTAATAGAAACTATGGTAAATACATACTGTACAACTTATAAATCGGCTCTAGTTTGTAAAAGATAAAAATGTCTTTTTCACAGTAATTAATGCAATGCAATATGGCCTAGACTGGTGGTTGGTTTGCTCCCCATTTTGCAAATGATAATTAGTTAAACTCACAACAACAAGGAGATTCTTTGTAAAATAATTTCTTGAAGGTTGTGTTGATGAGAAATGCTTTCAAGTACTGCATATTCATACATTTCATTATTTTAACAAATAATATTCAACGTTAAAATACATGACATGCATTGCATAATCCGCAAGTTTTTTTTTCATGAACATATTCAGGGCACATATGTAAATATTTGTTGAGAAATCCTCTACATATACAGTGGATATAAAAAGTCTACACACCCCTGTTAAAATGCCAGGTTTTTGTGATGTAAAAGAATGAGACAAAGATAGATCATGTCAGAACTTTTTCCTCTTATAATGTGACCTATAATGTGAACAATTCAATTGAAAATCTTCGAGGGGGAATAAAAACCTTACAATAACCTGGTTGCATAAGTGTGCACACCCTCTTATACCTGGGGATGTGGCTGTGTTCAGAATTAACCAATCACATTCAAACTCATGTTAAATAGAAGTCATTACACACCTGCCATCATTTAAAGTGACTCTGATTAATCACAAATAGTTCAGCTGTTCTAGTAGGATTTTCCTGACATTTTCTTAGTTGCATCTCAGAGCAAAAGCCATGGTCTGCAGAGAGCTTCCAAAGCATAAGAGGGATCTCATTGTTGAAAGATATCAGTCAGGAGAAGGGTACAAAAGAATTTCCAAAGCATTAGATATACCATGGAACACAGTGAAGACAGTCATCATCAAGTGGAGAAAATATGGCACAACAGAGACATTACCAAGAACTGGACGTCCTTCCAAAATTGATGAAAAGACAAGAAGAAAACTGGTCAGGGAGGCTTCCAAGAGGCCTACAGCAACATTAAAGGAACTGCAGGAATTTCTGGCAAGTACTGGCTGTGTGCTACATGTGACTACAATCTCCCGTATTCTTTATATGAATGGGCTATGGGGTAGGGTGGCAAGACAGAAGCCTTTTCTTACAAAGAAAAACATCCAAGTCTGGCTGAAGTTTGCAAAAACAAACATCAAGTCCCCCAAAAGCACATGGGAAAATGTGTTATGGTCTGATGAAACCAAGGTTAAACTTTTTGGCCATAATTCCAAAAGGTATGTTTGGTGCAAAAACAACACTGCACATCACCCAAAGAACACCATACCCACAGTGAAGCATGGTGGTGGCAGCATCATGCTTTGGGGCTGTTTTTCTTTAGCTGGAACCGGGGCCTTAGTCAGGGTGGAGGGAATTATGAACCGTTCCAAATACCAGGCAATTTTGGCACAAAACCTTCAGGCGTCCGTTAGAAAGCTGAAGATGAAGAGGAAGTTCACCTTTCAGCACGACAACGACCCAAAGCACACATCCAAATCCACAAAAGCATGGCTTCACCAGAAGAAGATTAATGTTTTGGAATGGCCCAGCCAGAGCCCGGACCTGAATCCAATTGAACATCTGTGGGGTGATCTGAAGAGGGCTGTGCTCAGGAGATCCTCTAAATCTGAGAGATTTGGAGCGCTTTTGCAAAGAAGAGTTGGCAAATATTGCCACGTGCCATGCTACTAGACTCCTAGCCAAAAAGACTGAGTGCTGTAATAAAATCAAAAGGTGCTTCAACATAGTATTAGTTTAAGGGTGTGTACACTTATGCAACCAGGTTATTGTGAGTTTTTTATTTTTTATTTTTCCCCCTCAAAGATTTCAGTTTGTTTTTCAATTGAATTGTTCATGTTATAGGTCACATTAAAAGTGGAAAAAGTTCTGACATGATTTATCTTTGTCTCATTCTTTTACATCACAAGAACCTGGCATTTTAACCGGGGTGTGTAGACTTTTTATATCCACTGTATGAGCATATATGTTTTGCATGAGTTTTCCGTGTGGGCGAGGCCGATTATCAACAGCCATCACTCGTGTGTTCCAATGGCACGTTGTGTTTTATTTTCCAAAATTATCATTTTAGAAGGCTAATTAATCATGAGAAAATGATTTGCAATTAGTTATTGTTAGCACTGCTGAAAACTGTGGTGCTGATTAAAGATGCAATAACGCTGGCTTTCTTGAGACTAGTTCAAAGTTCTTCCTCTGTCCAGTGTCTGTGTTGTTTTACCCATCTTAATCTTTTCTTTTTATTGGCCAGTCTGAGATCTGACATTTTCTTTGCAACTCTGCCTAGAAGGCCAGCATTCCGGAGTCACCTCTTCACTGTTGCCATTGAGATTGGTGTTTTGCGGGTACTATTTAATGAAACTGCCAGTTGAGGACCAGTGAGGCGTCTGTTTCTCAAACTAGACACTCTAATGTATTTGTCCTTTTGATCTGTTGTGAACTGGGGCGTCCCACTCCTCTTTCTATTCTGGTTAGAGGCAGTTTGCGCTGTTCTGTAAAGGGAGTAGTACACATCGTTGTACAAGATCTTCAGTTTCTTGTCAGTTTCTTGCATGGAATAACGTTCATTTCTCAGTACAAGAATAGACTGATGAGTTTCAGAAGAAATATCTTTGTTTCTGGCCATTTTGAGCCTGTAATTGAACCCACAAACGCTGATGCTGAAGATACTGAACTAGTTTAAAGAAGACCAATTTTATTGCTTCTTTCATCAACACAATAATTTTCAGCTGTGCTAACATAATTGCAAAAGGGTTTTCTAATGATCAATTAGCCTTTTAAAATGATAAACCTGGATTAGCAAACATAGTGTGCCTTTGGAACACAGGACTGATGGTTGCTGACAATGGGCCTCTGTACTCCTATGTACAGTAGATATTCCTTTTCTAGCTACAATAGGCATTAACAACATTAACAATGTCTACACTGTATTTCTGATCAATGTGTTATTATTTTAATGGACAAAAATGTGCTTTTCTTTCAAAAACAACGACATTTCTAAGTGAACCCTAACTTTTGAATGGTAGTGTATGTAAACAGAATTAAATGTAGAAGGTGACTCAGATTCATATTTAAATGCAGTGCCTTTCTCAAAAACAATAAAAAGGTCTACATATATTTAAAAAACTGAACATACAATTTGACAGTTTTCAACACACAGCCCTGGAGACTAACATTTTTATGTACTGAGACAGTTTCAAAGGCCCCACCCAGCACACATGCACTGGCCTCATTTCAATTGGCCAGTTTCTGTAGAATTGGATAGAATGATGGGGAGGGGAGATTTTGGCATTGTTGTAAAGAGAGGACAGAAGGAAAGGAAAAAAGTGAGTAGGATTGTCAAGAGAAAGCGATTGTTCTTTCTGGGGAGGTAGTAGTCAGTTCAGGAGTGCACTTATACACACAAGCTGCCTGTTGAAGGTAAGCAAATGTTTTTGTATCATCACCTTAAGTTTAGCTTACATTTTATGACTTTCACATTTTAATATAGCTTGGTATATACCTGAACCTCTATTATGTCTTTTGATGCTTGTTGTACTGATATTTATGGCTTTTGTATATTGCTTTCTTGCTACTTAATAATTGTCATATTATCTGGAGCGTTCTTAAAATCAAGTGTTTTTTTAAACTGCTGCTTATTAACATACATTTTTTTAATAGTTCAGCTTCACTGTCCAAATAAATCCAGTAGGTAAGGAAGTGTACAGTTTCTCACTTAGTCTTAAATTTGGAATAAATGTTAATAGAAACAGCACCACTATCCATACATGCGCTTTTGTTATTGTTTTTATTTAGTGGAAGAAACAGTTGTGCAAAGATGTCCAAGGTAAATGTGTTTGTTGTTGTAATATCCCAAATGGACAAAGGGTTTCACACAAAGGATTCGCTTTAAAGTAAAATGTTTTGCTATTTTATGTTATAGTTAACTTACTAAACAACTGCATTGTTTTAGAAGCCAAAACAAAAGGATTTAGCTATATCCACAACAACATCTGCTACAATGCTATAATGTGATTATAAAACTTTCCAACTTTTAAGTGGCAGACAAATGTTTAGTAGATTATATCAGAATGTAAAAAAATTTGCTCAAAATGTTTAGTATATGTCCAACAAACTGCAACAGCAATGTCAGATTATAGGGTCTGTTCTGCAACAAGCTTGAGTATGAACTTTAAAAATGTCTCTCTCGTACACACAAACACATACCCACATTGCAGGATGTTTTTTTTTCTTCATAGCAATCTATGGCATTACACAGATGGCTAATGGGGAAAATAGCATTGAGTCTTAGATTTGCATTACCAACAGGCACTGTCAATAGTGGAAAGTTAAATTTACACAGGGATGACTGTTTCTAATTTCCTACTTTGCATATTGTACAGTTCTGAAACATCAGAATGACACACCTTGGAATTCAGCAAAATGAGTCTGAACATAGATGCACTATTTACATACATGAATACACTTTGAAGAGCAGATATTTGTAGTGAAAAAAAATATTTTTTTTGGTTTTACATTGGGAGTAATGTAGAGATTGGTTTAGACATATTAGCATCTAAACTTCTAGTGGAGAGGACAATATTTTATTATATAAATAATATATACGGACCAACTCATTCACTTTGTGTTCAGTCAGACTGTATGCATGGGACCCAATCCCTCTCTTAAGTATTAAAAAAGAGGATTGGGGTAAGGCCCTTCCAATGGGCAAAAAAATCAGTTCAACGTCTAGTTTAAGTTTTTTACAGACCTGAATTCAACGAGAATACAACAAAAATGTTAATGATGTCATTGAAAAAATTTGACAAAATGCCCTTATGTTGAAGACATTTTGCCAAACCATTTTGTTTTCCACATTGACACAACATTTTTGTGTTTAAATCTTGTGGAAACAAAGTTTATTCAATCCGTTTTTGCCCAGTGGGGTTCCACAGAGTGGTGTCTATTCCAGGGAATGCAGTTGTACATTGAGAGCTGCCTCACACTTACAGAAGCAGGAGATCCTGCCCTGTGAGTGAATCTTACTCTTACAAGCCTATCTGTATTGTTTCGGGGAGAGTGCACAGTGCACACAGTGAAACTCCCATGTTTAATCCCTCTGGGTCATAACGGCTGTCAGATGAGTCATCAAATTAACTAGGCAAGTTACTTTCAGTGATAAAGCTGACCCTGTACCTAAGCTACAAAAGTAGTTCTGTTAAAACATTTTAGAAATGATTGTCCTCAAGAGCTATTAACTCTGATTTGCTGGTACCCTAACCCTAGCCCCAACAAAGAAAATTTCCCCCATCTTCCGCTAAAGCCTGACGCAATGGACCAAAAATGCAATATTTAACCCTGATGTGACCCCACCGCACCCCCTTTTCCCTCATCACCACGGAAACGTGGTCAAGCAAATGAATCTGTTTTGTCAACAGACATTGCTAGTAAAAAAAGATTCCTCACTCTTTTTCTCTTATCGATCAAAACGTTTTCTCATGTCAGTATTGCTTTTGGTTAAGACCCAGTTTATAGTCAGCAGAATCCAGTTTGAAACAGTTTGATGTACACATTTACAGTAAATGTATAGCAGGGAGATTAAGAGAGCATCATTGCCTTATAGTGCAGCTATTTAAAATACAGTTTGCAATAGTCTTAATAGTTTCTATGAGACAAATGAGGGAGAGAGGAGTGTATAGACATGGAGAAAGAACATTTGCAGCTTTTTACTACACTATATAGCTAATAATATTTCCTTAGTCATTTTCTGTTTTAATTTTTCAACAACAAATGTTTCCCCTGACAAAGTTTAAATTAAAACTGAGAGAAAGAGAGAGACAGAGTTAGTGTGTAGGATAGAAAGAAAGAGTGTTACATTGTGAGAAGCAGTGACAGCGGAGAAAGAGACAGTTATTGAAGTCTGTTGGACTACATGTAGTGTTCTTAGTTGCTAACCAGCCAGACTGATGACGCAACAGATAGGGAAAATTTTCAGTTGTCTTCAGAGATGATTTACAGCTGGGTGTTCCTGGCCCCTAGCACGGTATTAGCAATTAGCTGTGCCATTCATTTAATTAATCAAACATCAACTGAAGCTTATTTCAAAGGTTTTATCAGACACAACATAAAGACCAGTATGCTGTACTTAATGGACTTCCATTTGACCGTTGTGTATGCATGGCTGTTTACAAAAATGCTGGTTAATGGCACACATTATTTTTCAATGGGGAATAATGGCAAATATTAATACTTTGTCTTCATTCATGAATCCATTTAACTCATTGCTGGACTATGTCAAAGTGTGCAGTCTCTCAGTCAGGTAGAACGAGGTAGATCTACATCAAGGTCTGCGTCCCATGCCCATACAGCTCTTCCTCAGTAATGCGCTGGTTACAACTTAAATGGAATAATAAACAAGAAACCCGCCCGCAATAGAAAGTCTTGCCCTTTCGAGATTCGAACAAGGGTTGCCCACGTGAAGAGCTGTGTTGTCAACCACTACACCACAGAGCAGTACCTTTGCCAGGTGTCAGTATAGCCTCTTGACAATATATAATTTTGTCATGCATTAACATCATGCCAAGTCTAAATATTTCGTTAGACACCATTAACCATTGTGTTAAACTGAGTAACGTTTCTTATTAAGTTTACCTCCACCACAAATAGTATCTATGAACTGTATGACTTTTGCCACTGGTCGTTTTAAAAGCTTACTAGCCAGTAATATGTCGCCAGATGCCATTAAGCATTGTGTTAAACTAAGTAACGTCTCTTAAGTTTTCCTCTACCATGAATAGCATCTATGAACTGAATGGCTTTTGCCACTGGCCGTTTTAACAGCTTATTAGCCATTCGTGAATGGCATTGATACAATAACTACTGTATCAATATAGGTGACGATAACAGACTTTTTCGTCAAGTGAAAAGACGAAAGAATCGTGTGACCAGCGAAGTTTGTGTCTATCCAGAACAAATTTCCTCTTTTGCCACTGGCCGTTTTAACAGCTAATTGGCCTTTATGAATGACATTGATACAGTTAAAGTGAATAACGTTTCTTACTAAGTTTACCTCCACCACAAACAGCGTCTATGAACTGTATGGCGTTTGCTACTGACTGTTTTAACAGCATAATAGCCAGTAATAGGCTTTACCAGTATCTACTAACTTACTTGAACAGTCATAAGAATTGAGGCATAACAACGTATTTTTTTCTTTCATTCGTGAATGACACTGATACAATAACTATCAATGAAGGTGATGATAACTAACTTTTTCATCAAGTGAAAAGACAAGAGAATCGTGGAATCTACCAGAAAAAGTTCCAATACTGTATAACCGTAAACAGTTTTAATTTAGGCTTACCACAACGTAGCTACTGAATGTTGTAGCCAGCTAAGTTTTTGTCTATCCTGACTTTATCTATCCTGATCCAAAAGCATGCCCGGGTGCGTACTTCGAAAATCCACAAGAAAAAGTCACAATATAACCGTAAACAGTTTAATTGTGGCCCGCAAATAAAATTAATAAATGTAGTTGTTCTCACAAGATTCCTTCAATGTGAGAGGCACTGTCTTTAACTACTACGCCACGGCACAACTCGTTTCATCAGTCGCTAGACACCACTGAGTATTGTGTTAAACTGACTAACGTTTCTTATTAAGTTTACCTCCACCACAAATAGCGTCTATGAACTGTATGGCTTTTGCCACTGACCGTTTTAACAGCTTATTAGCCAGTAATAGGCTTACTAGTATCTATTAACTTCCTAGGAATAGTCATAAGAATTGAGCAATTGCTAGTGAGACTGTTATTGCGAAAGTGTCAGTCAGTCAGTCACTCTGTCAGGTGCACAGGTAAGGATCCAAGCGCGGATTGGGAAGGAGTGGGGAAGAGACAGGCAGGATGGACGGGGACGGAAGGTGAGGCGTCTCACGTACCGGCGGCGAAGGTACAGACGAGCAGCAGACAGAGTAGTCGGGGACAGGCAGGTGGTCGGTAACCGAACGGGCGGCAGGAGTACAGTCAGGGAGCAGGCAGAGTAGTCGGGGACAGGCGAGAGATCAGAATTCCGGCAGCGAACAGATTTACAGGCAGGACTCAGGCACAATAGTCGGGAACGGGCAATCGGTCGGAACACAGGAAGACAGGACGAGAGTCTGGTAAGCGCGAGATGTGGCATGTAAACATGAACCATTGATCTGGCAGGGAAGAAGTGGCAGGGAGTTGTACTTGTATAGCGTGGTGATGAGGTGAGTGGAGACAGGTGCGTGAGTGGTGATTGATGACAGGTGTGGGAACAGGTGCGTACTAGAAACTCAGGAGCGCGGGTGCCCTCTTCTGCGCGCTCGCAGAGGCGGGGAAGTGACACACTCACTCACTCAGTAAGAGACATTGGCTTTTCTTGGCCGGCTCCACTTACGCAGTCCGGCAAAAACTACAAACAAAAATACTGCTCTCCGAGTCAAAATACTAATTGAGTGAAGCCCAATCGACAATATAGCATATACAATATATTGTTTGTGATACTTGAGTCATGGAGTCGCAATCCAACCTTTTTTTTGTGAATGATCTTGTTCATGAGTGCATGCCTGTGTGCAGCATCTATTCAGGCCAATTCATGTTTCCAGAAATGAAATTCCAAACAAAGGTCAAGTCAGCCTTTTCCTTTGACCTTCTTTCTCTTTGGTGAAATGTGATCCTGGTGTGCCGGATTTGAGCTTTGAGATATGCGTGAAGTAATCAGTGACTGTGCGGCCAAAAACACTGGACCTTTCATGGAGAACACAGCCTATAGTATTAAACATAGATTAAAAATGAAAAAGTGTGGGAGGAAGAGAGAGGTCTAGAGAAAAGTAATTTTAGGGGCACACCTGTCCCTACCCAAATTCAGCCATGATTGTTTGTGTGTGTGTATGTGTGTGTGTGTGTGTGTGTGTGTGTGTGTGTGAATTGTAAGGTGCGCATGTTCACATGTTTATACTTGTGCTTCTCTGTAACCGCATGGGTCAGGCTTTTATATTGTAGTTTGTTAAATGTTTTGGTTATATACCCCTATTTTACATTGACTTGTGATCAATTAGGGTTACCTACGATGATCAGGGAAAGAACAAACTATTTTTCACCATGCCAGCTCTGATTCGACATGGTAATACGCTACCTGATGCCAAGCAATGTGCCACTTGCCAGAGAATTACCCCCCACATGGAAAACTCATGCAAAACATATATGCACATACAGCTCTGGAAAAAATTAAGAGACCACAGCAAAATTATCAGTTTCTCTGGTTTAACTATTCATAGGTATGTGTTTGAGTAAAATTGAGTCAAAACATTTTTGTTTTATTCTGTAAACTACTGACAACATTACACCCAAATTCCAAATAAAAATATTGTCATTTAGAGTATTTATTTGTAGAAAACAACAACTGGTCAAAATAACCAAAAAATATGCATTGTTTTCAGACCTCAAATAATGCAAAGAAAACAAATTCATATTCATTTTTCAACAACAAAATACTAATGTTTTAACTTAGAAAGAGTTCAGAAATCAATATTTGGTGGAATAACCCTAAATTTTAATCATAGCTGTCATGCATCTTGGCATGCTCTCCACCATTCTGTCACATTACTGTTGGGTGACTTTATGCCACTCCTGGAACAAAAATTCAAGTAGCTCGGCTTTGTTTGATGGCTTATGACCATCCATCTTCCTCTTGATCAAATTCCAGAGGTTTTCAATGGGGTTCAGGTCTGGAGATTGGGCTGGCCATAACAGGGTCTTGATCTGGTAGTCCTCCATCCACACCTTGATTGACTTGGCTGTGTGGCATGGAGCATTGTCCTGCTGGAAAAAACAATTCTCAGAGTTGGGGAAAATTGTCAGAGCAGAAGTAAGCCAGTGTTCTTCCAGGATAACCTTGTACTTGGCTTGATTCATGCGTCGTTCACAAAGACAAATCTGCCCGATTCCAGCCTTGCTGAAGCATCCCCAGATCATCACTGATCCTCTACCAAATTTCACAGTGGGTGCGAGACACTGTGGCTTCTAGGTCTCTCCAGGTCTCTGTCTAACCATTAGACGACCAGGTGTTGGGCAAAGCTGAAAATTTGACTCGTCAGAGACGATGACCTTACTCCATTCCTCTACGGTCCAATCCTTATGGTCTTTTGCAAACTTTAGCTTGGCTCTTCTTTGCTTCTCATTGATGAAGGTTTTTTTTCTAGCTTTGCACAACTTCAGCCCAGCCCCTAGGAGCCTGTTTCAAACCGTCCTCTCCGTGCACTTCACCCCAGCTGCTGTTTACCATTCTTTTTGTAGGTCACTTGATGGCATCCTACGGTTGTTGAGTGACATTCGAATGAGTTGACGGTCATCTCGGTCAGTGGACAGCTGTTTTCTCCCTCTGCCAGTCTGTAGCTTCGTTGTCCCCAATGTCTGTTGCTTGACCTCGTTCTTATGAACCGCCGTCTTTGAAATTTTCAGGATGGAAGCAACCTGACGCTCACTGTATCCCTCTGCCAGTAAAACCAGAATTGAACCATTCTTTTCCTCACTCAAAGCTTTTCTTTTCAACTCTTTTGTCGTGCTGAAAAGTTATTTTTTTATTCAAAGTACCTTTGAGGTACTACTTGCACTGTTTTTGCCATCCAGCTGGTCCTATTGCAAGAGGATAGTGATGACCACAGCAGTGGTTTTCATACTTTTCCTCGTTAAATTAGATTTGGTTCAGGTAATCACCTAATCATTACCTCATTAAGTAAAATGAGGTGTGCCTGTGTTGGAATTTAACAGACACTAGAATGGAATGGCTGCCATACATTTAGTGATGCTGATTTAAGAAAAATTAGGAGTGGTCTCTTAATTTTTTCCAGAGCTGTATATGTAGAGGATTTCTCAACATATATTTACATATGTGCCCTGAATATGTTCATGAAATATATAACTTGCGCATAATACAATGCATGTCATATATTTTAATGTTGGATAGTATGTGTTAAAATAATGAAATATATGAATATGCAGTACTTTAAGCATTTCTCATCAACACATCATGGAATTAACCTTCAAGACATTATTTCCCAGAGAATCTCCTTGTTATAGTGAATTTAATTAATTATCGTTGGCAAAATGGGGAGCAAACCAACATAACCACCAGTCTAGGCCATATTGCATTACATTAATTACTGTGAAAAAGACAGTTATTATCGTTTACAAACAAGAGCCGATTTGTAAATTGTACAGTACGTATTTACCATAATTTCTATTGAATGCATTGTAAATGCAAGTAAAGAAACAACTGGTTAGAGTCAGTCATCTTAATTTAATAATAATGTTTAGTAAATACACCAAAGTTTTGGCTTTAATCACTGTCAAGCAGCATATAGCACCTTTTTCAGTTTCAATATAATGAACCACTTTGTACTCCAAGTTACATTTCGTAAGAGACACATTATGAAAACAATATGCATACATTTTAACACAGTATCATGAATGCCATTCCTCTCTGTAAAAGTACTTCAAAGAAACGACTAGATAACATAATGAACACATGACAGGAAACTGTACAAATATGGAAATATATCAGTTAGATGTAAATGCTAAATGCGTATTACCATCTATAATTTTGTAATTTATTGTCTAATATGTATTTAGACATATTAAAACATATTTGAAAACAGCCAAAATCGAATATGCAAATATATGTATGAAATATATGGTCATATATTAGTAATACATATAATACATATATTAGTATATGTTTAAAAATGTATAGGCACATATTAAAAAATGTTTTCGAAATATGTCAATATATAATACTTCTGGGTGTGGGCCCCTATGGAGGTCTCTGCCAAAATCTTAGATGTTGACTCTGCGTTTCCACTGCACAACCTTTGCAAGCCTATACGTGTTCTGTTGCCTTTATTTCAATTCATTTACAATGATCAGTTGTACTGTGTGACATTTGACCTGCTTCTCAAGGCAGGGGACAAGCACTACCACCCCAGTTGTGCAAGATGCAGCAGATGCAACCAGATGTTTACGGAAGGAGAGGAAATGTACCTGCAAGGTGGGTTTCCAAAACAAACACATCAAAGTGTAATGGTAACATCTATGGATGTGCGCATGAATACAAAACCTAAAAGTTATTATTATTGTAGAATAATAGTGAACATCAAACATATAGTGACATCAAAACTATGAAATGTAATATGGAATTCTGTAGTAACCCAAAAAGTGTTAAAATACAGTTCTATTTTAGATTCTTCTAAGTAGCCAGTCTAAGTCGCATTGATGACAGCTTCACACACTCTTGGCATTCTCTCATCTAGCTTCATGAGGCAGTCATCTGGAATACTTTCCCAACAGTCTTGAAGGATTTTCCACATGCTGGGCACTTGTTGGCTGCTTTTCCTTCACTCTGAGGTCCAACTCATCCCAAACCATCTTAATGGGGTTGACGTTGGGTGAGTGTGGAGGCTAGGTCATCTGTTGCAGCATTCCATCACTCTCCCTCTTGGCCAAATAGCCCTTACACAGCCTGAAGGTGTGTTTTGCATCAATATCCTGTTGAAAAACAATTGATAGTCTCACGAAGCGCAAATCAGAATATTGTGGTATCCATGCTGGTTGAGTGTGCCTTGAATTCTAAATAAATCACTTAGTGTTACAATCAAAGCACCATCACACCTCCTCCTTCATGCTTCAAGGTGGGAACCACACATGCGGCGATCATCCATCCACCCACTCTGTGTCTTACAAAGACACGTCGGTTAGAACCAGAAATCTGAAATTTGGACCCATCAGACCAAAGGACAGTTCTCATGTTTCTTGGCACAACAAAGTCTCCTTATTATTGTTGTCCTTTGGCATTGGTTTCTTTGCAGCAATTTGACCATTAAGGCCTGATTCTCACAGTCTCCACTGAATAGCTGATGTTGAGATGTGTCTATTATTTCTGTGAAGCATTTATTTGGGTTGCAATTTGAGCTGCAGTTAATTGCCTCTTTAATGAACATATCCTCTGCAGCATAGATAAATCTGGGTCTTCCTTTCCTGTGGCAGTCCTAATTAGAGCCAGTTTCAACACAACTCAAAGTTCTTGAAATTTTCCGGATTGACTGACCTTCATGTCTTAAAGTAATGATGGACTGTCGTTTCTCTTTGCTTATTTGAGCTATACTTGCCATAATATGGACTACTACAGTACAGACATAATGATGGTCTTCTGGATACCAACCCTACCTTGTCACAGTAACCCTACCTTGATTGGCTCAAATACCTTAACAAGGAAAGAAATTAAACAAATTGACTTTTAACAAGACACCCCTGTTAATGTAATTCCAGGTGACTACCTCATGAAGCTGGGTAAGAGAATGGAAAGAATGTGCAAAGCTGTCATCAAAGCAAAGGGTGGCTACTTTGAAGTCCACATTATGATATGTATTTTGATCTGTTTAACAATTTTTTGATTGCAACATTATTTCATACAGTGGATATAAAAAGTCTACACACCCCTGTTAAAATGCCAGGTTCTTGTGATGTAAAAGAATGAGACAAAGATAAATCATGTCAGAACTTTTTCCACCTTTAATGTGACCTATAACGTGAACAATTCAATTGAAAAACAAACTGAAATCTTTGAGGGGGAAAAATAAAAATTAAAAAACTCACAATAACCTGGTTGCATAAGTGTGCACACCCTTAAACTAATACTTTGTTGAAGCACCTTTTG
>JACXGI010008118.1:0-23530 GCA_016801175.1 Esox masquinongy
TCATTTTACTTAATGAGGTACTGATTAGGTGATTACCTGAACCAAATCTAATTTAACAAGGAAAAGTATAAAAACCACTGCTGTGGTCATCACTATCCTCTTGCAATAGGACCAGCTGGATGGCAAAAACAGTGCAAGTAGTACCTCAAAGGTAATTTGAATAAAAAAATAACTATTCAGCATGACAAAAGAGTTGAAAAGAAAAGCTTTGAGCGAGGAAAAGAAGGGTTCAATTCTGGCTTTACTGGCAGAGGGATACAATGAGCGTCAGGTTGCTTCCATCCTGAACATTTCAAAGACGGCGGAACAAGGTCAAGCAACAGACATTGGGGACAACAAAGCTACAGACTGGCAGAGGACGAAACAACTGTCCACTGACCGAGATGACGTCACCTCATTCGAATGTCACTCAACCGTAGGATGACATCAAGTGACCTACAAAAAGAGTGGCCAACAGCAGCTGGGGTGAAGTGCACGGCGAGGACGGTTTGAAACAGGCTCCTAGGGACAGGGCTGAAGTCGTGCAAAGCTAGAAAAAAGCCCTTCATCAATGAGAAGCAAAGAAGAGCCAGGCTGAAGTTTGCAAAAGACCATAAGGATTGGACCGTGGAGGAATGGAGTAAGGTCATCTTCTCTGACGAGTCAAATTTTCAGCTTTGCCCAACACTTGGTCGTCTAATGGTTAGACAGAGACCTGGAGAGGCCTACAAGCCACAGTGTCTCGCACCCACTGTGAAATTTGGTGGAGGATCGGTGATGATCTGTGGATGCTTCAGCAAGGCTGGAATCGGGCAGATTTGTCTTTGTGAAGGACGCATGAATCAATCCAAGTACAAAGTTATCTTGGAAGAACACCTGCTTCCTTCTGCTCTGACAATGTTCCCCAAATCTGAGAATTGTTTTTTCCAGCAGGACAATGCTCCATGCCACACAGCCAGGTCAATCAAGGTGTGGATGGAGGACCACCAGATCGAGACCCTGTCATGGCCAGCCCAATCTCCAGACCTGAACCCCATTGAAAATCTCTGGAATTTGATCAAGAGGAAGATGGATGGTCCTACCTACCTACTTAAATAGTGTAGTGGTTAGAGAAGCTGACCTGCAAGCTATAGGTCCCGCGATCGAATCTCCACAATCAAAACAAAGTATGCATTTGGATTTGTTCCAAATAGACCAAAACTTTTCTGGCTGAAAACCTTTAGTATCTACATTATAGTAAGCCTAAAATAAAACTGTTTAAAGTTATACTGCAACTGTTTCTGGTGGCACGCATCTGTGCATCCTTTTGGGGGTAACAATACAGGCTTTTTCACAACCCCTTGGCCAGTAAAAGAGTTGAGGTTTCCACAATTCTCTCGTCTTTTCACTTGATGAGAAAGTCAGTTATCATCACCTATAGTTATTGTATCAATGTCATTCATGAATGAAAAAAAAACAAATGTTTTTTTCCATGAAATGAAATAGCTTTGGCAGGGAAAAGTTCATCTTCAGTCTTGCTAGCAATTGTTCAATTCTTATGACTATTCATAGGAAGTTAGTAGATACTAGCAAGCCTATTACTGGCTAATAAGCTGTTAAAGCGGCCAGTGGCAAAAGCCATAGTTCATAGACTCTATTTGTGGTGGAGGTAAACTTAATAAGAAACGTTAGTCAGTTTAACACAATGCTGAATGGTGTCTAGCGAGTGGCAGAACATGTGGTGCTGTGGTGTAGTGGTTAAAGACAGTGCCTCTGATGTGGGAGACCTGAGTTCAAATCCAGTGAGGACCATGGTAATTACTAATTTTAATTGCGGGCAGCAATAAAACTGTTTACGGTTATGGTGCGACTATTTCTTGTGAATTTTCGAAGTTCGCATCCGTACATGCTTTTTGGGTCAGGATAGACAAAAACTTAGCTGGCTACAACATTCAGTAGCTACGTTATAGTAAGCCTCAACTAAAACTGTTTACGGTTATACAGTATTGCGACTATTTCTGGTGGATTCCACGATTCTCTTGTCTTTTCACTTGATGAAAAAGTTAGTTATCGTCACCTTTATTGATAGTTATTGTATCAATCTCATTCACGAATTAAAGAAAAACATACGTTGTTGTGCCATGAAATGAAATAGCTTTGGCAGTGTAAAGTTCAATTTCACTAGCAATTGCTCAATCCTTATGACTATTCCAAGTTGTAAGTTAGTAGATACTAGTAAGGCTATTACTGGCTAATAAGCTGTTAAAACGGCCAGTGGCAAAAGCCATACAATACATAGATGCTATTTGTGGTGGAGGTAAATGTTAGTCAGTTTAACACAATGCTTAATGATGTCTAGCCAGCAGTCCAATGATCAGTGCCGTGGCATAGTGGTTAAAGACAGTGCCTCTTATGTAGGAGACCTGGGTTCGAATCCAGTGAAGGAAAAAATATTTATTAACTTTAATTGCGGGCTGGCTGAACTAAAAAAAAAATATATTGAGATATGCGCTCCACCAGTTAAATAAAACAAGTAGTCAGGAACACTTCGGTGACTGGCAAGAGCTTTTTCAAGTCACTCTGCGGATCAGAGGTGGAAATAGATTTCATTTCTTACCGGTACTGACCTGTGGCTCCATGAACTTGCGTGCGTATTTTATGTGCCTTATTAGCTAACGATAGGCCTATTTGATGTGTCGATTATTCATAATAACTTTATAATTCATTATAACAGCTCCCGGTTATTTTGTGCACATCATGTATTGTGCAGATCATGTAGATGGTCAATGTTATTTTGGCCCACTTTCGGTAGGAAAGCGTTAACTATTAGCCTACAATATAAACAAAATTATAATTAGAAACTCGAAAGAGATGTGTATAATTTATATCCTATTCATATTTTCTACAATTTGCAGTTTAACAAGTTTTTTTCTGCATGCATCGTAGCTGAATGTCTTCTAGGATATCATTGGTTTGTTTGAGCTAAACATTGTTTCAGCTGCTTATTTTCCGTGGTAATGGAATGGACAGGTATTTGCATATAGCGGGAAGTGGAGACGTGATCAGAAGCTTTTTTTGTAGACTACTAAGTGTAGACTGGTACTCTTGTAAAGGAACTGGAAAACTAGTTTATTCTTTATATCATTACAATACAATCCCAACTCATAACAACATTTAAGAATTTATTTTTGATTTTATTGTAATTGACAATATTCTTCTATTTAAGCGAGCAGAGCCATTCGACATCACTGACCATACATTGCAGAGGATGTTTTGTGGCATAATACAATGTGAGATGAGATGTGCGCTCCACTTTTAAAATAAAACAAGCAGTCAGGGAAACTTCAGCGACTGGCAGAACTTTTTCAAGTCACTCGTGAAGATTATCCCGATTTACGATTATCCCGATTACGGAATTTCTCCACGATTTCATAATCTTGAGTATTTTCCATCGCGATTAGCACTAAAATCGTCTATCATCCCATCCCTAATCTGAACAATGTCTCAAGTAGTGATGGGCTGCTATGCACACACGCATGATACTGTTCTGAGCTTTTCTACACCCTTCCGACACTGACTGCATCGGAACGATGTTTCCGAAACATTTCTGGTCACTGTCACGTGATATTTAACAAAACCACTAGTGTTGATTGAGTGTCTGAGACCTGACTGCCTCCAGCTTTGAAAATTGAGGTGGCAATACCAACAACTTAGATTGTGCCAATTTTTGCAAGAGAAAAATGTGTGAGGTCAATGAGAGATTGAGAGTTAGCTGTGTGGCAATTGTTTGAAATTAGCCTGGTTAGTAGAAACTCGTTTTAAAGTGCTTGTTGCAAAGCGCAGTTTTCCACAGTTCTCTGGCGCCTGAGTGCCTTGTCGATCGGTATCAACACTTTCAAACGCCGAGCTCTATTAAGCAATTGAAGTAGAAACGTTTAATTACGTTTAATTTTAAATTACTTCACTAGTGGCGTAGTGCGTAGCGTCGCCGACTATTGAGCAAGGCGACCTCATTTCAAATCTAGATGGTCTTCAGGGTTTTTTTTAAATACAAAATGTATTATTACAAATAATGTCTCATTTACTGCAAAAGGTATAGGAATGAAACCCACACGCCTTTATCACCCAAAACATCATGTTGGAGGAATGGTTAAATGAAAAGCAAGCTGGAAACACCACATTTTACTTACACTTTTCAATTAGCACACGCGCCAAGCTGTTGAGCCTTGAAATATTTTCTGGGCGCTATGGGAAAATACGTCTGTATGAACACGGAACATCTGATTTTTATTTCTCACCGGCAGATGTCACTGTCAAGTAAATTTTTCAAGATTTCCCATAGCTGCGACACAAATGTTTCGATTGTCTCGATGTTTCAGAAAGCGTCGTTCTGCCAATCACTAGATTTAAGAGCAGGTTTTCGGTAGTTGTTCGTTCTCTTAATAAACAACCCTGCCTTATCGGCTTTCGTCGGGAACGCGCAAAATGAAAGGCAGTACGTGTCCCTTGCCATTATCGTTTTCGACCAATGGAACCTGTTCTTTCCATGAAAACAAAAATTCTCGCATTTGCTTTGCCTCGTACGATACCCTATTTGGGTCCTGCGCTAGAATGCACAATGAACTATGATTGGTCAAAACAGATGAACCATTGAATATTATTGGTCAAAATGATGACATCGGTACTGTACCACACCAAGGGGGGAGAAGAAGCGCCACAGACACATTTTAATTAGAGAACAAGCAAAAATTTAAGCGGGAAGAGTGACAAAGACGACAAGCAAACATTTTAACAAGATACTGTGAATTTAAATGGGGAAATTGAGCTCTGGCCCCTCTGGGCCAGTGTCTACTGGCTCGACATTAGGTCTTATGTTGAACCCTGCACAACCCCGGCACCTGGTTCTGTCAGCTGAACTACATGGGACAACTACTCCATGATATACCGTGTGATCAGCGGTGCTGATATACCGTGTGATCAGTCTGTGCTGCTAGACTGTGAAACATTGAAGGACAGTGCTTTTGGTCCACAGGACTGACATGGTAATCACACAGAAAGCATTCAAATTGTACCCAGTTTCAATGTGTGTTTCATTTGTGGGAGTAGGTGTGCATGTGTTATGCATTTGTGTGTATCTGTATGCGTGTGTGTGTCTATAAGTGCGTGTGTTTATTATGTGTGTGTGAGTAGCATTTATCTGGCTTGCTGAAAGCCGTCCCATTAGATGTTTGTCTCCGCAGGGGAGAGAGGCTATGATTAGATCAGCCCTCTGCCTACCACTCCTATGGAGAGGATATTGGCTGTCTGGTATCTCATACAGAAGTGATCCTGTGTTTTAGTACTGTAAATGCCTCCGAGGTCTCCAGTGGAATGTTTAGTTGAGCTGTGTCACTATATTCTTATGGGCAAAAATTATCAAAAATGTGATTGAAAGTGTCACTCACAAAACAAACCACTGCTGGAACTCCTTGTGAAGCTCTTTCACTAGATATGTTGTTGGCTTTCTTACTGGGACAATCATGACAAAAATCAGGCCTTCCTGGTACGTTGCTGTATAGGCTATGTAACATCATTACCTTTGATTAGCCACTGAACATCATGTAAAAATATAATGTCTTCAGCACACTTAAAAAACAGTCAGTGTTGCAACTTATTAGATGTTGATTAAATAAAGTTTATGATAGCTGTAAGCAGGGCTGAATGTATGCTGCTAGGGTCCCATACTGCCTTTCTGCAAAATAAACTGTCGGGGGGGGGGCGCCATACAGACTACTAGTGCAATCGCCAATTTTACACACGTAGTTGTTTTTTATAAAAGATGCCTCTTTTTTTAAGTCAAAGCTCTGGTGCATTAATTATGTTGTGAGTGGACAAGACGTGTGTGGGTAGTCGGCAGGGGCAACTTTTGAAGGGATTGTTTGCAAATCTGAAGGAAAACATCAATGTAGTGTTTATACCACAGTTAAAGATAATAAAACATGTTAGAATATATGTGACATCTTTACTATCATACTGAATTAATTTGGATTCTACATGTAAATCAATGACTAGACCATAACAAGCTGCTAACATTTGGAATTATAATTTATTTTGTTTTCCTGCAGGTTGAATTACCTTGGAATACAGATTGCACTGAGACAGGGCTGTTGTGTTTCACATAGGAGGCAAAAATATGATATGGGTATGGTAGAGCGGTTGAACCCTCAGGTCTCGTTCCAGAGTATTCTTAGAGGGAAATACAACAGGTGCACTGAACCTCCCAACCTCCTCTCTCTCCTTTTTGTCCCTCTCTCTCACTCTTTCTTTATTTCTCTCTCTCTCTTCCACCCCTTTTAACTAGCCATAGAGCCTTAACCAGGGTGTTGTTTTAGGGAGCTAGGTTAACATTGTGGCATGGTTACTGTTTGGGTAACCATTATATTACATACTGTGTTCATAAATAATCTAAATTGACACCTTTTCGTATAATTTTGTCTTAACTTTCTTGGAATGGTCCCATTTCGGATACTTTAAAATGTATTTATATGTAAAATTCTAAGAAAACAAAGTTGACCTGAAATATATTAAGTGTACTTGAAATGGTAACCATTTTATTATGTTAAGTATATAGCTGATGGAGCATTGGAGGCAAAAGGAAAAACTGGACAAGCTGTTCAACTAGCCAAAACCTTTAAACAGATGCCTGTGTAATTTTGCTGTGTGAATCACTGTCCATTTCACCATGGTGTTTCCTTTTTGGTATTGGTATGGAACAGCATGTGCTCCTAGCAGTTGTTTGTTTGCAATTGTAACTGTTACCCCTGAAGTTTGACTGTCTCGGTTTAGCTTGGAGGCTCAAAGTTAAACTGGTGCTCTAGAGATGAACATGTACATTTCTGCATAGAAAATACGGTTACTGTGAATTTCTGACACATTAGCATGTAAAAACACATACGCATGGAACGCATGCATACTCAAACCTACACACTTAGGCATGCACTGGACCGGCATTGCATGGGTAGAGAACAGTTTTGTTGCGTGTAGGATACGAGGAGTGCTGAAACCGTGCTTTCTACTTTCTTGGCTCCTCTCTGCTCCCCTTGGCTCCTCTTGGCTCTTCTCCAGTCCTTCAGCTCAGCCTCTTTGGAGTGTCCCTAAAGACTCTCTCCAGTTATTAATGTCTTTAATGGGGCATCCGTCGTCAAAGCTCCATTTAGCTAGGAGCCCAGACACAGGCATGCAGAATGCTGCCTCCAACTATTTCTCTGTTGACTAAAAAGTGTGTACTTTCATTTGAGAGCTAGGCATCCACACAGCATTAGACCACACACACACACAATCACACAAATAGGCAGGAATGTAAGTATGCTGGCCCCACAGTCACCACATAGGCCTATGAATATATTACATAGACACAATTAGAGCAAAGCTGGCCCACGTACATGTGCACGCATGTGTTCAAGCATGCACGCACACACACACACACACACAAACACACACACACACACACACACACACACTAATCTCGTTCCCAGACATTTCTCAATTTGGAAAGATCTGGTGGAAAACTCACCAACGTGGCCTTCAATGGCCTATAAGAAAGCTCTGAAAATGTTCAGGGACAGTAGCCATTCATTTAATCGGCTTAGGCTATCAAATGAATCATCTCCCAAATCAAGTTACCCATGTGTTTTGTTCTTCCAAGCACCAATCTCTGCACTGTGATGTTGCTGTGGGACGTCACTGTGAGCATACAAGGCAGCTGGGCTGATTCGGTAGCACTGACGCGTGGTACATAAAGGCAGTTATTCTGTCATTAAAATGTGTTCATTATAATCAAAGAGTGTTGCAGGCTATTAGCTGGAAGAAGGAAGTGGCTGTCTCCGGCTTGACTGGATGTAATAAGTGCTTGTGTAGATGAACATACATCAACTCATTGAACTCAAAATATGACAAATACTTTACACTCAAATACAACGATACGATTCCTCCCTAAAGGCCAACTTTGAAGCAGGTGGTAGGTGTTCTGGGCACATATCCTGCGGATGAGGTTAGACACACATACTCATCCATGCTAAGGAATCAGGTTACTTTGTAATGTATTAGTAACTCAATCATGAAGGTAACCCAGAGAAAAAGAGAATGAGAGTGAGAGTGTGAGTATTGAATTACTAAGCTCCTCCCAACTCATGATTTTTGTCACACAGGGTTGGCCATGTGTAAGCTAACACCCCTCCTACTACTGGCTTTCCTTATAACATCTTCCTACACCTCTGTTATCAAATGTAACTACTTCAGGTACAGTCAAACAATGGCGAGAGATAGAGATGGCGACAGAGAAAGAGAGAGAAACAGAGAGACTTAGGGCTTGTTTACATCACTCTACATTTTTCTAGGCATATGAAAATGCTAGATAATTATGTTGTTTAAACTTGCAGATATTGATAGTTAGAGACGCCACTGTCCTATGTAGCGTGTGCCACATTTTCAATAAAGCCCCCCTGTAGGTTTTGCAAGTGTGAAGACAATTCTGTCTGAACTATATCAAGTTTCTGTGCAGTGCACATGCATATTGCTCAATTTTCACGTAATTGACAAACAGAATCCTGCGTAGTACGGCTTGAACATGCCAATGTATATTCAAACTTCTATGGAAATTATAATGCAAACCAAGATAAGTCTATCTAAAACTTTATTTTCTCTCTTGTAATGTAAACAAGTCCAATAAGAGAGGGGATTAACAAAAGCGGGTCTGAGGGAACAAGTGGAACTCACTCACGCATATGGTAGGAATGTGGCACACACACAAATAGGAAGAAAATCCAAAGGTCAAGCAGTAGCAGCTTGTTGTTACTGACTGAGGGTGGGTCTGTTTGTGTCATGCGCATGTGTAAGTCGGCTTTGATTTCAATGTCAGCTGTCAAAGTTCTTGTCAGACCTGCATCCAGAAAGGTGAAAGAGGGACAGGATAATATAGTGTGTGTGTGTGACAGAAAAGTAGAGGCAGTTTGTGTATATGCATGTGTATGTGTGTGTTAGCGCGAGATGGATGGGAAATTGAAACTGAGAGGTGTGTTCCTGTTCATACAGGAGCCAGGAGGTGAGCCGCATCAGCCCTTTCTAGTTCTTTCCTCATGAGTCAATGGAGCCTTTGTACTGTCATTCTATCCCATCTCCTGGCCTCCTTTGTGCTGACATTGTAGTCCTTCTCCCCATTACTTTCTTCTTTCCCTCTTTTTCTAGAGTATATCTGTCTTGTTTAGAATTTTCTAATTCCGTATCTGTTTTTCCAGAAGCTCTATCTTTTCCAAACCCATTTCCTCCGTTTGTGTCTGATAGGATTTGACTTTGGTGTTGATGTCCTTCTTCAGTCGGTATGTTGGTGTATTATTGTCTTACATTGTCGTTGAGTCATCCAGTGTGTTGTTGTGGTGAGTATGCCGTTAGAGGTGACAGTATGTTAGAACAACAAAGTAGTGCAGATGAGACAAGGTCTCTCTCATCTCTCTCTCTCTCAAGCTCTGCTCTCATAGTTTTTTTCTTCTGTGGGGCATTGAATGATACGCAATGTGCGTGCGTGCATGTGCATGCCTAGGTGAATCACTGAGTGTAAGCGGATGTGAGATTAGTGAGTCTTTGACCTACACTGTTTCAACTTATGAAAGTTTGTTACCATGGTGCATGTACTTTATTTCAAATGTTAAAGGAGAGATTTATACCTGGTGTCCCTTTCATAAATAGTTCCCTGATTAGACAGTGGCAGTGAAATGGAGTAGAACTGGCTTCGAGGTCCAGAGTTGAGTTTGAGGGTTAAAGTCGTTGTATTCACGCTCAGTAGATTTAGTGTCTTATTGATGATTATTTTGGTCTGGTCACTGAGTAGTTGTCAGTCCACAGAAATTGATATAAAGTGCTATCCATTGCTGTCCAGCACCACTAGCCTAGGACAAATATGTTTTTGTTTGCTCAGTTATAGTTATACCACTGGCAGGATAGGTTATAAAAATGGGACTTATGCATCACATGTGGTATAACGTTAGCAAGATTGCCAAGCTGGCTAGTTGTTATCGGGAGTTGTAAATACATTGTTTCCCCTTGTTGACACTAGAGGGCTGAACTTAGCAATTTCTCTTTTAAGTCAAGTTAAATCCGTAAACCAATCAACTTTACTTTTTGTCAAAATACATATTTTGAACCAATGAGGCTCCTCAAATTTGTTGTTGTGCTAACAATGCTGCAAATATTGTCTTGACAAATTACAAAGTGACCATGCCAAGTATCTATTAGTTGTTTCAACTTAAAATTAGAAGTTCTGTCAGCTTATACTTTGATCTGTTTTTGCCATTATAACATATTCCACCGACTACCAAAACTATCTAACACAAATTCTAAGAAACGTGAAGGTTACTTGATTGAACAATGTCTGCAAAAATGCTCTTCATACAGTACTATGCTGGCTTGGTTATTCATACAACACGGTCTGATTACATCATGTAAAATGGAAGAACATTGTTATTTGGAACAAATATGACAGCACATATTTGATATCTAACAACTGTAGGTAAAATGTCCTGTTGGTTTTTATTTTCAAATGTTTTCTTTTTTCCTCACAGGCTATATAAAAGGCATTGATCTATGATAGATAAGGGATATCTAACAAATAGACAACTTGTTTGTCACATTGTTTCTGGATCTGTCTTATTTGTGCAGCTACTGAGGGGCTGTAGTTAGATTTTAACATCTTAACTTTCTCTTTCTCACTATCTTTTTCTTTCTGGCCCTTAGTAAGATGAAATCCATTCTTACTTAGAATTCATTGACAACTCATCTAAGGATGTATCCATTTATCAGATGAATGATATGCTAGCCTGCCTTTAAGCATGGCATTCACTCATGCCATGTATTTGTGTTTCTTGTACTAAATGTGCTCCCACTTCCTCTGTGTGTGTGTGTGTGTGTGTGTGTGTGTGTGTGTGTGTGTGTGTGTGTGTGTGTGTGTGTGTGTGTGTGTGTGTGTGTGTGTGTTTGTGTGTGTGTGTGTGTGTGTGTTTGTGTGTGTGTCTTTGTGATTAAAGTACTACAGGATATGTGTGTTAAGGGTGTAATGTGGTTCTTCCTTTTTATATTCAGAATGAGGGACGTTTCCCCCAGAAAAAAAAGCAAATTGATTGTGAATTGCCAGAGCTGGAAACTGAAACCAAGGGTAATACTTCTTAGTTTTGGTTGCTAATGCGGTTTTGCATGAGCAAAAAGAAAAGTATTTGCACCCATACTCCCTCAAACGGTGTTCAGAAACCATGGGGAAAAGTGGCAATATTACTCTTGGACAGTAGAGGGTGATGAGTTAGTACTAAAGATGTATAACTATGTATGGCTTTAACAGGAGGGAAAAACATATGTCAGTCACTGCCATCACTACCAAAGTTTTGAATATTAGCGCCATCTTGTATTGTAAAACTGCTCAAGTTACTTATCTTAAGAGCTGTGACCTTGTCACTTTGTTCTTCTTTCTGTCTGTCTGCTTGTTTTACCAGCCTTCTCTGTTTTTCTCTATGTTAAGTAATGTTTTGAATAAGCTCTCTTATAATAAGCTCGAATAAGCTCGCGGACACACACACACACCTACGCACAAAGATGCATAGGTGTGTATGCATACATACTTGTTAAATACAATATATAGATCCACAAACCCCCCAAAAATGTTAGGAAACATCCTGTAAAAGATCCCTGTATTTATGGGCTACAGACAGCACCTCCTTTCCTGTGCAGCTACAGAGGAACTGCTGCCTGCTACAGATGAAACTTTGCCTTTCGCACCCCTGCAATCTGGAGGTCATGCCCCGCAAGCCTGGTGTACCTAACCGATATACAAGCACTTCCATCTCGCACCTACTGTGTAGGAACTACAGCCCTTTTTAATCCATAGTCTTTTCCCACACCTTTTAGGGGATCACAAACAATAGAACAAATTAACGTTATTTTAAATAAAGTCTTCATATTTAGACTTTGCCGAACAGGTTCCTTTACATTCAATGAATTCATCTTGTAAAACACATGCTCCTTTGAATTCAGTTCAGGCGATTGACGTGGTCAATGAAGAACATTTAAATGTTTGGCACTGAAAATCTCCTTGCTATAGCGGTGTGTTTTAGGTCCTGCTGAAGGTCATTTCAGGTCCTGCTGCAGGTCATTGTGCTGCTGCACGGTGGAGTGCCATCCAATGAATTTTGATGACAGTGGTTATATCTAAGCAGACAAGATGTTTATGTATACTCATAGAATTCATCCTTGCTACTTTCAACAGTTACATCATCAACAAAGACAAGTGAGCCAGTTCCCGTAGCAGCCATACATGCCAAAAGTATACCAATTTATTTCACAGATACAGTTAGGTCTGGAAATATTTGGACACTGACACAATTTTCATAATTTTGGCTCTGTACGCCACCACAATGCATTTGAAATGAAACAACCGAGATTCAATTGAATCACAGACTTTCAGCTTTAATTCAAGGGGTTGAACAAAAATATCGTATGAAATGTTTAGGAATTGCAACCATTTTCTTACACAGTCCCCTTATTTTGTAATTGGACAAATTAACAATCATAAATAAAATGTTAATTTTTAACACTTTGTTGAGAATCCGCTGCAGGCAATGACTGCTTGAAGTCGGGAACGCATGGACCACACCAAACGCTGGGTTTCCTCCTTTGTGATGCGTTGCCAGGGCTTTACTGTAGCTGTCTTCAGTTGTTGTTTATTCGTGGATCTTTCTGCCTTAAGTTTTGTCTTCAGTATGTGAAATGCATGCTCTGTCGGGTTGAGATCAGATGATTGACTCAGTCATTGCAGAATTTTCCACTTCTTTGCCTTAAAAAACTCCTGGGTTGCTTTCGCAGTATGGTTTGGGTCATTGTCCATCTGTAAAGTGAAGCGCCATCCAATCAACTTCGCTGAAATTGGCTGAATCTGAGCAGACAATATATCGCTATACACTTCAGAATTCATCCGGCTGCTTCTGTCTTCTGTCATATCATCAATAATCATTAGTGACCCAGTGCCATTGGAAGCCATGCATGCCCATGCCATCACACTGCCTCCGCCGTGTTTTACAGATGATGTGGTATGCTTCAGATCATGAGCCGTTCCAAGCCTTCTCCATACTTCTTTCTTCACATTATTCTGGTACAGGTTGATCTTAGTTTCATCTGTCCAAAGAATGCTGTTCCAGAACTGGGCTGGCTTTTTTAGATGTTTTTT
Source organism: Esox masquinongy (assembly GCA_016801175.1). Lineage (NCBI taxonomy): Eukaryota > Metazoa > Chordata > Actinopteri > Esociformes > Esocidae > Esox > Esox masquinongy. The sequence continues at coordinate 13,199 of JACXGI010008118.1, forward strand.
GGCAGTCTAATCTGGCCTTTCTTTTCTTGAGGCTTATGAATGGTTTGCACCTTGTGGTGAACCCTCTGAATTTGCTCTTGTGAAGTCAATCTCTTTATAATAGACTTGAATAATGATATGCCTCCCTCCTGGAAAGTGTTCTTCACTTGGTTGGGTGTTGTGAAGGTTTTTTTTTACCATGGAAAGGATCCTACGAGCAACCACCACTGTTGTCTTCTGTGGACATCCAGGCCTTTTTTGTGTTGCAGAGCTCACCAGTGCATTGCTGATTTGGCCACTCATAATGTTCCTGCTATCTCTCTGATGGATTTTTTTTTGCAGCCTATGGATGGCCTGTTTCACTTGCATTGAGAGCTCCTTTGACAGCATGTTGTGGGTTCACAGCAACAGCTTCCAAATGCGAATGCCACAACTGGAATCAACTCCAGACCTTTTACCTGCTTAAATGATGAAGACATAACAAAGGAATAGCCCACACCTGTCCATGAAACAGCTTTTGAGTCAATTGTCCAATTACTTTTGATCCCTTGAAAAAGAGGGGGCTACGTATTAAAGAGCTGTAATTCCTAAACCCTTCCTCCAATTTGGATGTGAATACCCTCAAATTAAATCTGAGGCCGTATTCATTATTTAACTGTAACTTGAATATATTTTGGTAAACAGCCAAAATAACAAAACTTGTGTCGGTGTCAAATTATTTTCGGACCTAACTGTAAGTTGCCAGTTCCATTTTTGCCTACACATTGGTACATGTTCATATTAGTCTAATCTGTCCACAATATTTTTTTCCTGAACTCTGCAGGCTCTTGTAGTAATTTTTTTCAGGGCATCTTGTTCTTGAGGCTATCTGGTGTTTTTGCACGTTGCAGTTCCTCTGTAGTTCTGCTGTTGAAGTCTTATGTAAATGATAGTAGCTGTCACATCCATGCCGAAATCCCGGAAAGTGTTCCTGATCTGGCTGACAATTCTTTGTTGTTTTTTCTTAATTATGTTGAGCATTCTTTGGTCATCCACTGTAGAGGCCTTCCTTGGTCTAGCAGGTAATTTGCCATTGCTGCGCTATTTAGCGCTTTCTTTCTTATTAATGTACCAAACAGTTAATTTAGGCATGCATAAAGTTTTGGTTATATCTTTGATGTATTTATACTGATTAAATGCTATGTGATTGTTAGAAATTGCTATGCCATTGTCGACACCATCTGTCTTACCTCCGTAGCTTTCATTTAACTCAGTAGCTTTCATTTTAAGACTAGACCATTTCTAAAAGTAATTTGTTATAGACAGCATATATGCTCATCTCTGAAGGAGACCTGAAAGTCACTAGTCCCCTGCGGGTCAACTGCAAATAAATCACTCATCGGGTGAAATAAAAACATTGTTTTAACCAGCTGGTCGTTTTGTGGCTCATAACTATTACTTCTCATGAAAACAAAAAACTTTATTTCTGAGAGATGAGAGAGTCTACAACAGAGTGAGAAAGTGGAACAGGAACTGTCTCCTTCCCCTGTGAGAGAATAGCATACATTGAGAGCCCACCTGGCAAGACAGCAAGGATGGACAGTATCAAGCCTTTCTGGTCACCTTCACGCCCCTGGGCCAGACTACACTTAATCATAGACCATGCTGTAGAGATGAGTCTTTAGTAGACACTTGAAAGTTTGCACTGAGTTTGAATTTCTAACCTTAATTGGCAAATCATTCCACAGTAGTGGAGCACTATGAGAGAAGGCCCTGCCTCCGGCTGTTTGTTTAGAAATTCTTGGTACAATTAAAAGGCCTGCATCTTGCGATCTAAGGTTACGTGTAGGTGTGTAGGTATGTATGGCTGGATCATTTCAGCGAGGTAAGTAGGAGCAAGTCCATGTATCGATTTATAGGTTAACAATAAAAGCTTAAAATCAGCCCTAACCCTAACAGGCAGCCAGTGTAAAGAGGCTAGTATTGGAGTAATGTGTTCACATTTTTTGTTCTAGTTAGGTTTTTAGCAGCCGTGTGCAGCACTAATTGAAGTTTATTTATTGATTTATCAGGGTAACCGGAAAGAAGAGCATTGCAGTAATCTAATCTAGAAGTAACAAAAGCATTGATTAGTTTTTCTGCATCAGTTTTTGATAGAAAGTTTCTGATTTTCGTAATGTTTCGAAGATGAAAATAAGCAACTCTTGAGACATATTTTATATGTTCATCAAAGGAGAGGTCAGGGTCAAGGATCAATGCCGAGGTTTCTTACAGTTTTTTGGGATATGACCATGCAGCCGTCGAGGTTCCCAGTGAGATCTGCCAACAAAGCTCTTTGTTTCTTGGGTCCTAAAACGAGCATTTCTGTTTTTCTTGAGTTTAAAAGCAAGAAGTTCTCTGTCATCCGCTTCCTAATATCTGAAACACATGTTTCCAAAGTAGCTAATTTTGGGGCTTCTCCATGCTTCATTGAAATATATAACTGTGTGTCATCAGCATAACAGTGAAAATTGACATTGTGATTCCGGATTACATCACCCAGAGGCAGCATATATAGTGAGAACAATAATGGGCCCAGAACCGAGCCTTGAGAAACACCAAAACGTACCTTTGATTTGTCAGAGGATATGCCATCCACACATACGAACTGATATCTTTCAGATAAATAAGATTTAAACCAGGCTAGAACATGTCCACGTAGCCCAATATGGGTTTTCTGTCTCTCTAAGAGAAGGGAGTGATCAATAGTGTCAAAAGCAGCACTACGATCAAGAAGCAACAGGACGGATGCGGAACCTTTGTCTGAGGCCATTAGAAGGTCATTTGTTACCTTCACGAGTGCAGTCTCAGTACTATGATGGGGTCTGAAACCGGACTGGAGCATTTCATAAATGTTAGTTGTCTTCAGGAAGGCATTTAGTTGTTGGGAAACACATTTTTCTAAGATTTTTGAGAGGAACGGGAGGTTCGATATTGGCCTATAATTATTTAATATGTCTGGATCCAGATTAGATTTTTTTTAAAAGAGACTTAATTTCCTCTATTTTTAGTGAGTTTGGTGCACATCCGGAGGAAAGGGAGCTATTTATTATGTTCAACATTGGCTGACCTAGCACCCGAAATAGCTCCTTAAGTAATTTTGTTGGAATCGGGTCTAGCTGACAATTTGTGGGTTTAGAACTCATTACAAATTTAGTGAATGTGTCGAGCGATACAGGATCAAAAAATTCAAGTGTCCCCATTGACACCTGGTCAGGGAGGTTCAGGACATTCTCAGGACAACTGAGATTTTGAGGACTGTAACTATTTAAGGAGGAGCCAGTTATTTGTTTTCTAATGGTGATGATCTTTTCATCAAAGAAGTTCATGTATTCATTACAGCTAAAGTGAAGACCCACTTCACTTGTTGAGTGTTGCTTTTTTGTTAACTTCGCAACTGTGTCGAAGAGAAATTTTGGATTGTTTTTGTTCACCTCAATCAGGTTGGAGAAATAAGCTGATCGAGCAGATGTGAGCGCTTTTCGGTATTGTAGTGTACTGTCTATCCAGGCTAGTCTGAATACTTACAACTTGGTGGAGCGCCACTTTCGCTCCAATTTTCTGGAGGCTTGCTTAAGTGCTCTAGTATTGTCTGTGTACCAGGGAGCAAGTTTCTTGTTGCTTATTTCTTTTGTTTTTAGTGGTGCAACCGTATGTAAAGTATTTCACAGTGTTGAGTTTAAATCCTCAATTAGATTGTTTGTGGATTTATTTACTCTTTCGTTGATGAGCGAGCTTGTAAAAATATTAAGAAATCTATTTGTAGTCCGTGTATTTATAGTACGGCTTTTGAAACTCATTGTTTGCGGAGCAAGTGGATTTCTTGTTTTAACGGTAAATGTAATAAGACAGTGATCCGATATTCCAGGATTTTGGGGGGAAATTATTAGATCTACAATATCTATTTCTCATGATAGGACTAAATCTAAGGTATGATTGTGGCAGTGCATTGGACCTGAGATATGTTGGATAAAACCCATTGAGTCAATTATTGCTTCAAAGGCTTTTTGAAGAGGGTCATTGGACTTTTACATATGAATATTGAAATCGCCAAAAATTAGAATGCTATCTGCCATGACTACAAGGTTAGACAAGAATTCTGGAAACTCATTGGAAGAAAGGTGCCTTTGTCGACATTGGATATAATGTCCTCATAAGGCTAAGTTATTTCTAGATCATTAGTGTCTAGATCATTACACTAAGTGATAAAGTACCAAAAGCAACTCTAAAGTCCAAAAATACTGTTTCAGTGTTAGTGGATTCTTGCTTACACATCATATTTTTAAACTCTCAGAGCCTCTCACCAACCTCTCCCCATTCACACACCCCACTACACACAAACCAACAAACACATAAGAACATGTTGTAGCAGACTTAACATGACTAGCCAAGTGTAACTGTGTAAATTGCAGTTTTATGTTTCATGCGAAAACTCCCTGGTGTTGCTGTGAAGTGTCATGTGAGCACAAATAATGGACTGGGGTGATAATTGGGATCCCTACCCTGCTCTGAGAAATATGAGAGAAATATGTGTCCTCGTGTGTTGTTTTTCCAGCCTTCCTGGATTATTTCCGTTCAAATCAAATCAGGCTTTATGTTGCTCGTAGGAAAATGTGGTAATGGAGTATTTTAGGCCTGTGTAAGAGAGATGACAGAGTAATGTGACAAACACACGTACACACAATCCCACACATACAGTTGTGCTCAAAAGTTTGCATACCCTTGGAGAATTGGTAATATAAAGCTCTGGAAAAAATTTAGACACCTGCACCTTTTTCTTTCCTTTCTAAAAAAGTCGAAAAGAAAAGTTTTGAGTGAGGAAAAGAAGCGTTCAATTTGCAGTGGTCTCTTAATTTTAACCCTTCTGTTCCTCACTCAAAACCTTCCTTTCCAACTTTTTTGGAAAGGAAAGAAAAAGGTGCAATTTTTTCCAGAACTGTGTGTACCATTTGTAAAGAAAACATGAGTGAGCAGGCAAAACAACATATCTTTTTTTTTGTTGGGATTCACATTCAACTATAGGTCATAACAGAATGGCAAAATCATAAAACAAAACATGGCAACAAAGAAAAAAATGAACTGACCCCTGTTCAAAAGTCTGCATACCCTTAGTTCGTAATACTGTGTATTGCCCCCTTTAGCATCAATGACAGCCTGCAGTCTTTTGTAATAGTTATCTATGAGGCCCCGAATTCTTGCAGGAGGTATAGCTGCCCATTGGTCTTGGCAAAATGCCTCCAGGTCATGCAACCGCATGTTTGAGATCTCCCCAAAGTGGCTCGATGATATTAAGGTCAGGAGACTGTGATGGCCACTCCAGAACCTTCACCTTTTTCTGCTGTAACCACTGGAGTGTCAGAAGCTGTGAGGTGTGTCAAGGTGTTGTCGGGCAGATTGAAACCAGGCTTTTTTGTGGCGTTGGCGCAGTAAAGGCTTCTTTCTGGCAACTCGGCCATGCAGCTTATTTTTGTTCAAGTATCGTCGTATTGTGCTTCTTGAAACAACCACACCGTCTTTTTCCAGAGCAGTCTGTATTTCTCCTGAGGTTACCTGTGGGTTTTCTATGTATCCCGAACCATTCTTCTGGCACATTTGGCTGAAATCTTTCTTTGTCTACCTGACCTTGGCTTGGTATCAAGAGATCCCTGAATTTTCCACTTCTTAATAAATAATTGAACAGTACTGACTGGCATTTGCAAGGCTTTGGATATCTTTTTATATCCTTTTCCATCTTTATAAAGTTTAATTACCTTGTTACACAGTTCTCTTAACAGTTCTTTTCTGCTCCCCAGAGCTCAGTATCTAGCCTGCTCAGCGCATCCATGTGAGAGCTAACAAACTCATTGACTATTTATACACAGACACTAATTGCAATTTAAAAACCCACAGGTGTGGGAATTTCACCTTTAATTGCCATTTTCACACCTGTGTTTGTCACCTTGTGTGTCTGTAACAAGGCCAAACATTCAAGGGTATGTAAACTTTTGATCAGGGCCATTTGGGTGATTTCTGTTATCATTATGATTTAAAAGGCGGCCAAACAACTATGTGATAATAAATGGCTTCATAGGATCACTATCCTTAAATAAAAGACAGTTTTTTTGCATGATCAGTCATTTTCAAAATCAATGCCAAACTTTCCCAATTTCTGACTGGGTATGCAAACTTATGAGCACAACTGTACATAAAAACTTTAAAACATGTATGCCCATTTGCACGCAAACATACACAGACAGACACGTTTACTTATCGAAATGGGGGACACCAAAGTTGATTGCCCTTAAAAATATATTTTTTTACTAATCCTAACCTTATCTTTAACCTCAATGTAACCCTATCTTGATACTGTTCCATCACATTTGTCTTGACACTTGCAAACCTCCAGGGGGCTCTAACGAAATGTGGTGCACACTGTCTCAGAAGGTGGGTTCTCAAGCTATCGATATCTGCATGTTTACACTGCAAGATAATCAGACATCTCGAGAATTCTTTGATGTCTCGGAAAATGTTGTGTAATGTAAAAAAGCCCAAACAGACTAAGAGCATCCTCCACAAATGGATGGTGTGGGATTCAATGAAGAATGCTATCTACAACCCCGTTTCCAACAAAGTTGGGACGCTGCTTAAAATGCATATAACAATAGAATGCAATGATGTGCAAATCATTTATCCCTATATTTAAGTGAAAAAGTACAAAGACAACATATCAAATGTTGAAAATGAGAAATGTCATTGTTTTTGGAAAATACATGCCCATTTTGAATATGATGCCAGCAACCCATTTCAAAAAAGTTGGGACGGGCATGTTTACCATTGTGTTGCATCACCTCTTTTTTAAACAATACTCTGTAAGAGTTTGGGAACTGAAGAGATCAATTGCTGTCGTTTTGAATGTGAAATGTATTCCCATTCTTGCTTGATATAGGATTTCAGCTGCTCAACAGTTGGGGGTCTCCTTTGTCATATTTTTCCTTTCCTAATGCGCCAGTTGTTTTCAGTGGGTGACAGGTCTGGACTGAAGGCTGGCCAGTTTAGCACGCTGACTCTTTTACCACGGAGCTATGCTGTTGTGCAGAATACATGCAGAATGTGGTTTGGCATTTTCTTGCTGAAATTAGGATGGATGGCAGCATATGTTGCCCCAAAACCTGTATATATTGTTCAGCATTAATGGCGCCTTCACAGATGTGCAAGTCACCCATGCCATGTGCACTAATGCACTCCCATACCATAGCGCTTTTGAACAGTGTGATGAATACAAGCCAGATGTTCCTTCTCCTCTTTTGTCCGGAGGACGCGGCGTCCATGATTCCCAAAAAGAATTTCATATTTTGATTCGTCAGACCACAGGACTGTTTTCCATTTCACCTCAGTCCATCTTAAATGAGCTCGAGTCCCGAGAAGAAGGAGGCGGCGTTTCTGGATCTTGTTTACATATAATTTCTTCTTTGCATGGTAGATTTTCAACTTGCATTTGTGGATGCAGCAACGTTCTGTGTTCACAGTCAGTGGTTTTCAGACGTGTTCCTAAGCCCATGCAGTGATGTCCATTACAGAATTGTGTCTGTTTTTAATGCCGTACATCCTGAGGGCCCGAAGATCACGGCCATCCAATATTGGTCTTCCCCATCTTGACCCTCCCCATCTTGACTCATCCTCTCTGGGATGCTCTTTTTATACTCAATCATGTTACTGACCTGTTGTCAAATTATCCTAATTAGTTGTGAGATTTTTTTAGCATTTGACATATTTTCCAGTCTTTTGTTACCCCTTTCCCAGCTTTTTTGAAATGTGTTGCTGGCATCACTTCAAAGTGGGCATGTATTTTTCAAGAAACAATAACATTTCTCAGTTCCATCATTTGATATGTTGTCTTTGTACTATTTTCTATTGAATATAGGGTTTAAATGATTTGCACATCATTGCATTGTGTTTTTCTTTTTTCTTTTTACACAGCGTCCCAACCTTTTGGGTTTTAGTCTTTTTTTTTTTTTACTAATGTGTATTTGTCTCTCTGTCTGCACACTCTTTTGCCTAAGTTTAGACTGAGAGACAGAGAGAGCAGTTGATTAACCGTCTTCACTCTTATCATGACCCTCTAATTCAGGAAGCGCCTGATTATGGCCTAATCAGAGAGATCTCCTGATTAGCACAGCGCTAAAAGGCCCCTTCACTTTGAATGGGGGACACTACCGCTAAAGGCCTTGGCCCATAAACAAAGACATTTATTTTGGCTCTTAATTGCATTATCATACGTTCCTCAGAAGCCAAGTTTGATTGACAGCCACTCTTATTGTGAGCAACAATGCTGAATAAAAAATGTTGTCTGTTTTGTAGCTAACATGTGACTACTGTTCTTTTTAGGTCCCTTTCATTTCATTCATTTCATTCGTTACATTCTGTTTCACACCATCAATATTCCACTGATTTTGCGATCTCACAGCTCTCACAGTTAGTATTGGACGTTTGTCCAAGAGGAGACAAAAGTCTGTAGTTGAAGCAAAAGTCCAAGCCAATATATGAAGCAGCAATGTCTATAGTTGAAAACTCCACAATGTCTGTAGGTAAAAGTTAACATCTACTGGGACAGTGAAAGAAAGTAAACATCTGTAGGTCAAGTAAGAACAAAAGAAAAACATACAGTACCAGTTAAAGGTTTGGACAACTTCTCATTCAAGGGTGTTTATTTATTTTTACCATTTTCCACATAAAATAATGGTAAACACCTAAAACCATGAAATAACACATATGGAATCACGTAGTAACCCATAACGTGTTTTACAAATCAAAATACATTGATATTCTAGATTCTTCAAAGTAGCTACCCTTTGCCTTGATAACAGCTTTGCAAACTCTTGGCATTCTCTCGACCAGCTTTATGATGTCTTTACTATTATCATACAATGTGGAAAATGGTACAAAATAAGAAATCCCCTTGAATGAGTAAGTGTGTCAAAGGTTTTGACTGGTACTGCGTATTGGTGGAGTGAAAATTCGAGAAGGTTAAGTAGATTGGTGTCACTCTGCGTCTTTTCTTGATTGTTTATGGTTGAGCAGTAAACAATGTCCTCTATTCCCTTAAGTTAACTGCTGATTATGCTGTGCTCTCTGCACTGATACACCTCATTGTTTATCTAGCTGCTGTGGATAAGTGGTTGACATGTCATTTTACATTTGAGTCATTCGATGCTCTTAGCCAAAGCCACTTACAGGAGCAATTAAGGTTAAGTGCTCAAGCACGACATGGCCAATGTTTGACCTTTTAGGTACAGTGATTCGAACCAACGATCTTTCGGTTACTGGTTCGACATACTAAACACTTGGCTGTCTGCCACCACTGTGGGATTGTACTCAGCTAATTTCCGAAACACCCTGACTCACTGATAAACTCAGTGTGTTCCACTGAACTTACAGGTCACTGTGCTGTGAAGACTGAACTAATAGGCTTCTTGCGTACGCGCACACACACACACACACACACACACACACATACATACATACATACATTCAAACACTCCTCCTCTTGCCCTACATTAACCCAGCTGTAAATCAATGGATTCAGGAATAGTTTATATCTCATGAAGTCATGGCCCTCCTTTCATTTACGGCTGGCATTACATCTGCGTTTGGTCCCGCTTCAACTGCTGCTGGACCAACAAAAGCTGCTTGTTAAATCTGCATCCGTTCATATCTCAAATCTTTATTCTTGAGTGTCTAGGACTAAACAAGGGAGGGGAAAAGGTGCTGGAGAGATAGACAGAGAAAGAGACACCGAAAAGCCCTCTACCCCAGGGCACTGGACAGCTACAGTCATCAGATTGCCTTTCATTACTGCTAATGGTGTGCACACCACACATCAGACAAGATAATTAAAACATAAATCATCTATAGAAGCTTACGTAAAGGGCTTTGTTCTAAATTGGGTCATGTGGAAGCAGGCTTTAGTGTGTATGTCAGTATTTCTCACTCCTGTGTCCTCGAGGTCAACATGTGTGTAGCATGTTGTGTCCTTGTTGGTAGGTAGTCATAGTTGGAGTACAGATCAAGAGAGAGGGAAAGCACGCAATGACTCAAAGTATTTGTGTGTACACACAATCTCAATGTTTAAAGTTACACTTACCCAGTTACTCTTACCATCAGCAAACCAGAGAGGGAAAAGATTAAATAAGTACAGTGGATATAAAAAGTCTACACACCCCTGTGAAAATGCCAGGTTATTGTGATGTAAAAGAATGAGACAAAGATAAATTATGTCAGAACTTTTTCCACTTTTAATGCGACCTATAATGTGAACAATTCAATTGAAAACAAACTGAAATCTTCGAGGGGGAAAAG
>JACXGI010008118.1:23630-34710 GCA_016801175.1 Esox masquinongy
TTCAAACTCATGTTAAATAGAAGTCATTACACACCTGCCATCATTTAAAGTGACTCTGATTAATCACAAATGAAGTTCAGCTGTTCTAGTAGGATTTTCCTGACATTTTCTTAGTTGCATCTCAGAGCAAAAGCCATGGTCCGCAGAGAGCTTCCAAAGCATCAGAGGGATCTCATTGTTGAAAGATATCAGTCAGGAGAAGGGTACAAAAGAATTTCCCAAGCATTAGATATACCATGGAACACAGTGAAGACAGTCACCATCAAGTGGAGAAAATATGGCACAAGAGAGACATTACCAAGAACTGGACGTCCCTCCAAAATTGATGAAAAGACAAGAAGAAAACTGGTCAGGGAGGCTTCCAAGAGGCCTACAGCAACATTAAAGGAACTGCAGGAATTTCTGGCAAGTACTGGCTGTGTGCTACATGTGACAACAATCTCCCGTATTCTTCATATGAATGGGCTATGGGGTAGGGTAGCAAGACGGAAGCCTTTTCTTACAAAGAAAAACATCCAAGCCAGGCTGAAGTTTGCAAAAACAAACATCAAGTCTCCCAAAAGCACAAGGGAAAATGTGTTATGGTCTTATGAAACCAAGATTGAACTTTTTGGCCATAATTCCAAAAGGTATGTTTGGCGCAAAAACAACACTGCACATCACCCAAAGAACACCATACCCACAGTGAAGCATGGTGATGGCAGCATCATGCTTTGGGGCTGTTTTTCTTCAGCTGGAACCGGGGCCTTAGTCCGGGTGGAGGGAACTATGAACAGTTCCAAATACCAGGCAATTTTGGCACAAAACCTTCAGGCGTCCATTAGAAAGCTGAAGATGAAGAAGTTGTTCACCTTTCAGCATGACAACGACCCAAAGCACACATCCAAATCCACAAAAGCATGGTTTCACCAGAAGAAGATTAATGTTCTGGAATGGCCCAGCCAGAGCCCAGACCTGAATCCAATTGAACAACTGTGGGGTGATCTGAAGAGGGCTGTGCACAGGAGATGTCCTCGCAATTTGACAAATTTGGAGCGCTTTTGCAAAGAAGAGTGGGCAAATATTGCCACGTCAAGATGTGCCATGCTAATAGACTCCTATCCAAAAAGACTGAGTGCTGTAATAAAATCAAAAGGTGCTTCAGCAAAGTATTAGTTTAAGGGTGTGCACACTTATGCAACCAGGTTATTGTGAGTTTTTATTTTTTATTTTTCCCCCTCAAAGATTTCAGTTTGTTTTTCATATGAATTGTTCACGTTATAGGTCACATTAAAGGTGGAAAAAGTTCTGACATGATTTATCTTTGTCACATTCTTTTACATCACAAGAACCTGGCATTTTAACAGGGGTGTGTAGACTTTTTATATCCACTATATATGTCACCTGATGCAGCTTAAGGTTTCTGGGGAAAATCTTTCTCTCAATCACACCTTGACCAGGTGTCAGATGTTGCTGAAGGGACACTCTTTCCATTTTACTTCCAGGATGAAAAGCATTTACCATCCATTCCTAAATAAATAGTGAGAACATGAGTGAGGTGTTTGAGATTGTTTTATAATGTGGTATTTTTATGTCCTACTTGAATCAATGTAAGATTTAAGGTTATTCTTGTATTGAGACAGGGGTACCTAACCCTTCTCCTGATGAAAGGTTTTTTAAGGGGATTTTCTTCATTTCTTCATTCTGTTTTTTATCTTTAGGCTCCCTTTTTCATCCCGTCTCTCAGACCCTGCCTTTGAATGGGATCCAGATAAGTACTTAATGAATTAGTATTTAAATTGTCTAGAAAGTATACTTTGGTGCATGTTTGTCTCTTTATCTTTCTCATGTCAGTGACGCCCTTGTTGTTTTGGAGTCTGCTCGTTGTCGGCTGTGTGTCGAGGTTAAACAGGGTGAGACAATTAATTAGATCTTAAAGCTGCAAGCATCAATCAGCCAATATAAGCTTTACTGCAGCACTTCTGTATTGAGATACGCAGATGCACCAAATGCTTATAGATGCACTAAACATCCCATGGATGTTTTTTCCTTTGTGTCTAAGTTGAGACATACAAGTTAGCTAATTTCAAAACCCCCAGAGTGTGAGAAATGTCATCACACTGCTTCACACAGATCAAATTATATTACCATGTTGCTGATATGGCACCAGTGTGTGGCATGTTTTGGGCATGTCTACCAAGTTGTATTATAATATAATCATGCATGTTGGAGTTATGTCCATATATGGGAAAAACCACACCCATTTGCATTGTCAGTAGAGGACTTATAGTAAATAACTGGTTACGTGAAGATTGGTTATTCGGTACTAAAGGACTAACATTTGAAGCATTATTCACAAATTAAAAATGGCAGAAAATCCTAATGGGTCCTTATGGCAAATATGTTTTTTGTCAGGAGATTGTGATTGTGAAGACAATTGTGAAGACTCTAGATCACACAGCGTGGCCCAAAGGCCACAATAAAAATAATAAATCAGGTAAATGTCAACCCAAATATACCTTCTAGAGATTTGCAGACACCCTTTGCTGCATCTCAGGTTACTGTGCATGCTTCAACAATAAGAGCACTAAATAACGTTGAAAAATAAAAACTTAATCAAAATAGCATTCATGGGAGAGTTTCTAGGAATGAGCTTCTGCTGTCAGAAAATAACCAAAGAGCACGTCTTAACTTTGCCAGAGACCACCTGGACAAAATTGAAGGTTTCTGCAGGGGGGTAGGTTTGATTTCAAATGTGAGGGGGACAAACACTAAACACTGGCGTAGCGTGGTGACGCTGGGTCGGGCTGCAAGCTGTCCTACGTGGAACATAGAAATGACAATATAAAATAAAATGACAAAAAACATTTTTATAGAGGTCAAGCACGGGCCCGTCACCCACTGCGGGCCCTGGGGCAACCGCACCCCGGATAGCTACGCCAGTGGGGACAAATATGTTTTTGCAAATGCCCATGGTTTTGGAATGGGATGGCCAACAAACTCATATAGGTGTGATAGTTGGGTGTCCACATACTTTTTGGCCATATGCTGAATGTGCACTGATGGACACAACATCTCATTGATTCTGCTACAACAAACATGCAAAATACAGCCTTCTTCCATTTAATTTAATATTACTTAGTTAACATATTTTCTATGATGTGTGCTCTTAATGAAGAACTACTACAGACCTCTGTATTTCAATGTGTGGTTGATATGTGATCTACATGTACATTTTGCCAGTACTGTATTTGAATTTCACAACCTCACCTCCCAAGCTCCACCACTCTCTTGCATGACTACACTGGTTGAGTCAAAATCTTTCTGGTTCTGCTAATAAATATGAACATTCAAGATATGGGCTACACAACTAATTTTATTGAAGTTATCCACCTTTAAAAACAACATTTCCCCTCAGCTCCACGGTTGACCTTTTCTCCCTGGCTGTCTGATCCTGCTATGACAAGGACCTTCTCACGTCACCCTGATTCTGCTAAAATACAGGACATAATAGGACATAAACAACTTGAGCTACATTGACTGCAGAACCAGATGTCAATGTTTGATCTATAAGACCCATATTAGGTTGAAATTTCAAATGCAGCTACTTATGTAGGGAACTACAACGTTAGCCAACTTTTTAAGAGATCAACTATTAAGCTAGTTAGTTAGCTATATCTTCTTATGTCTCACAGCTAGCTAGTGTTGAAGTACCGACCTAAAGTACTTCCCCGAGTTGGTTAATGAGAAGAGATTAAGAGGAGACAAAATCGCAGTGCCGGCAATTATCTTTATAAATACAGATATATCTGGAGACAGTGTGGCATTCAGTCCAACAGAGTCTAACACAATCACAGCACACAGTTCTTATAGCATGAGCCCCCTACCCTAAATGTTATGGTTCAGGGAGCGGTTCATACCATATATGGGTAAGATATACGTTGTTTAACACATCTTCTCATGGCAGCTGCCGTCTTCGGGTTTCCCTGTTGTTATTTCAACCAATCGACTTCTAGCTCCAGCATCTTTTCCCTTATTTGGCATTCTGCCCATTTACTACCACATACTCCCAACTATTCTAGTGAGATAAGGATCCTGTCACCCCCTCCTCTAATGCAGGTACAATGTTTCTTAGTTCTACTTAGCCTCTAGCAGGCTTGCATGTTATCTTAATGCTATTGCCCCACACTAGCTAGCTGTACCACTCGCTTTGTCTTTGCATAAAAAAACGCCTGTTTGTCTAACTTCAGTCTTTTCTTGGCTGGTGTCATACGGTGCTAGCTGTGAGTGAGGTGAACCTAGTGTAATGTAGAATGTTTGCTAGCTAGCGAAATAACGTTAGCTGGCAAGCTAATATATATTTTGCAACTATCAATATCATTCATAATTAACGTTTGTCTAACTACACCTTACCGGTTTTAGAAAAACACTCTGGTAAGATAAATATCTACCTCATTCATACGTTGCTAGAGGTAATGGCAGCTAGGTTACCAAACTTTCATGACCTAGAGACCGCAGTTGCTAGTTGCAACCGTAGCCTCTACTCTACTACCACCCTAACCAGACCTATCCAGCAACTACTGTACCTGAAACAAAGTGCCTGTGTGTGGTCCTAAAGCCAGTCTGATTCGAATTACGCAATTGCTTACCGTACTGTCAATGCAACGTTCTAGAGTTTGAGCTTTTCTTATAATAAGAGTTGTGTTGATAAAAAGTGTGGGGGACAAAATGCCATTTTCAAAACGTGTGGGGGGTCATGTCCCACTCATGTATAATGAAACCTACGCCCCTGGGTTTCTGTATGTGCATTCTCTGGACAGAAGAATCTAAAGTTGACCATTTTGGTCCAAATCAAAACTGCTATGTTTGGGAAAAACCTAACATAGCAGTTTCCCAACACCATCCAACAGTCAAGGATGGTGTTTGGGAATGTCAAATCTGTGTCTGCTTTTCCTCCTCTGGACCAGGTCGAGTGCACATCATCTAGGGAATCAAATTCAGAGGTATACCAGGAGGTTCTTGAAACAAAACTTCAGGCCATTAGTCATGGAGCTAAAGCTGGGATGAAAATGGGTCTTCCAACAAGACAATGACTCAAAGCATTAATGGAAATCTACCAAAGGAATGGATAAAGAGAGAAAATACTTTTTGCCAGAAGTCCTGACCCTAATCCAAACAAGATGCTGTGACAGGACCAGAGAAACTGATAATTTTGCAGTGGTCTCTTAATTTCTTCCAGAGCTGGAAAAAAAATACAGACTGGAAAAAATTAAGAGACTACTGCAAAATTATCAGTTTCTCTGGTTTTACTATTTATAGGTATGTGTTTCAGTAAAATTAACAGTTTTGTTTTATTCTATAAACTACTGACAACATTACTCTCAAATTCCAAATAAAAATATTGTCATTTAGAGTATTTATTTGTAGAAAATAACAACTGGTCAAAATAACCAAAAAAATATGCATTGTTTTCAGACCTAAAATAATGCGAAGAAAACAAATTCATATTCATTTTTCAACAACAAAATACTAATGTTTTAACTTAGGAAGAGTTCAGAAATCAATATGTGGTGGAATAGCCCTGATTTTTAATCACAGCTTTCATGTGTCTTGGCATGCTCTCCACCAGTCTGTCACATTGCTGTTGGGAGACTTTATGCCACTCCTTGCACAAAAATTCAAGTAGCTCGACTTTGTTTGATGGCTTGTGACCATCCATCTTCCTCTTGATCAAATTCCTGAGGTTTTCAGTGGGGTTCAGGTCTGGAGATTGGGCTGGCCATGACAGGGTCTTGATCTGGTGGTCCTCCATCCACACCGTGATTGACCTGGCTGTGTGGCATGGAGCATTGTCTTTCTGGAAAAAACAATTCTCAGAGTTGGGGAACACTGTCAGAGCAGAAGGAAGCAGGTGTTCTTCCAGGATAACCTTGTACTTAGCTAGATTCATGCGTCCTTCACAAAGACAAATCTGCCCGATTCCAGCCTTGCTGAATCATCCCCAGATCATCATCGATCCTCCACCAAATTTAACAGTGGGTGCGACACACTGTGACTTGTAGGCCTCTCCAGGTCTCCGTCAAAGCATTACACGACCAGGTGTTGGGCAAAGCTGAAAATTTGACTCGTCAGAGAAGATGACCTTACTCCATTCTTCCATGGTCCAATCCTTATGGTCTTTTGCAAACTTCAGCCTGGCTCTTCTTTGCTTCTCATTGATGAAGGGCTTTTTTGTAGCTTTGCACGTCTTTAGCCCTGCCCCTAGGAGCCTATTTCGAACCATCCTCGCCGTGCACTTCACCCCAGCTGCTGTTTGCCATTCTTTTTGTAGGTCACTTGATGTGATCTTACGGTTGTTGAGTGAGATTCGAATGAGTTGACAGTCATCTCGGTCAGTGGACAGTCGTTTTCGCCCTCTGCCAGTCTGTAGCTTTGTTGTCCCCAATGTCTGTTGCTTGATCTCGTTCTTATGAAACGCCGTCTTTGAAATTTTCAGAATGGAAGTAACTTGACGCTCACTGTATCCCTCTGCCAGTAAAGCCAGAATTGAACCCTTCTTTTCCTCACTCAAAGCTTTTCTTTTCAACTCTTTTGTCATGCTGAATAGTTATTTTTTTATTCAAATTACCTTTGAGGTACTACCTTTGAGGCACAGTTTTTTTTCCATCCAGCTGATCCTATTGCAAGAGGATAAGTGATGACCACAGCAGTGGTTTTTATACTTTTCCTCGTTAAATTAGATTTGTTAAGGTAATCACCTAATCAGTACCTCATTAAGTAAAATAAGGTGTGCCTGTGTTGGAATTTAACATACATAACATACATGTAGAGATGCTGATTTAAGAAAAATTGGGAGTGGTCTCTTAATTTTTTCCAGAGCTGTATATATATATAATGTGTTCTTGTTTGTAATGTCTTTAATACAAATTGGGGTCTATGTGTGGATTTTATTTGTTTATTTTAATACTGTATGGTTTACGTACTTTCAAGCAGCACTTTATGTACCAAGTTATATTCTAATACGGTTGTTAACACTCTAAACGGAATGTTGGTGCCACATATATGAAGCATAGGCGGGACTTACAATTCTATCTGACATCCCAATAGGTCCACCATCATACCTGGGACCAGTTCTGAAAAGTCAAGCCACTTAACACTAGTCGTGGTATGATACGAAGGATGTGAGAAAAATGTTTCATGTATCAGGAATAGTGTAGAAAAATGATAACTTACTAGTTCATATAGTGTGTTTTTAATCAATGAACAAGAAAGTTGTTCAGTTTTTTATTAACGTTTTCTGCTGGCTTGCTACAGTTAACTAGGAAATAATGTTGCACACAACATACAGCTCCGGAAAAAATTAAGAAACCACTGCACCTTTTTCTTTCCTTTCCAAAAAAGTTGAAAATGAAAGTTTTGAGTAAGGAACAGAAGCGTTCAATTTGCAGTGGTCTCTTAATTTTAACCCTTCTGTTCCTCACTTAAACCTGTGATCAGCTGTTGGTGATGTTGGCTTGTATTTGTCCACAAAAAAGTCCTATTATTTTGTGGACCAACGCTCCTATTTCTGCCCACCAATTAATAACCTACAATTTGCATACAAAATTCTGTTAATAATGGTTAGCTAGCTCCGTTTAGCGGACTGTTACTAAAATAGAAATTTCTACAATTAATTTAATTTTTTTTAGATTCGATTCAACTTTGTCATTTAACAGTACAAGTACAGTACAACAAAATGCAGTTAGCATTTAACCAGAAGTGCAAATAAAGGGCAGAAAATGTACAAGTATTTACATGCATTAAGTATATGTATATTACAAGTGTAATGTGTCGATGTGCAATGAAGGCAAATGCAGTACAAATTACAATACTAAATGTGCAATTAAGGCAAATAGAGGAGGGCAGAAAGTTCACAAGTTTTAGGTATAGTGAATGTTACAAGTGGGATAATAGTTGTTCGGGAACAGTCTGTACCTGAGCTTGCTGGTGCGGGACCGCCTGCCTGATGGTAGGAGGGCAAACATTTTGTAGCATGGGTGTGAAGGGTCCCTGATGATCCCGCGCGCCCTGCACAGACACCGCTTGCGCTGGAGGTCTGCAATGGCAGGAAGCTGGGCACCAGTGATGTGCTAGGCGGTTTTCACCACCCGTTGCAGGGCCTTCCGGTCGGCTGTGGAGCAGCTGCTAAACCACACTGTGGCACAGTTTGTCAGAATGCTCTTGATTGTACAGCGGTAAAAGTTCACAAGGATCCTGGAGGACAGACGGGCTTTCTTCAGCCTCCTCAAAAAGTACAGGCACTGCTGCACCTTTTTGACCAGAGCTGAGGTGTTGAAGGTCCAGGAGAGGTCCTCAGATGTGGACACCCAGGAATTTGAAGCTGGACACACTCTCCACCTCAGTACCATCGATAAGGACTGGGGCGTGGCTGCAGCTTTTAGACTTCCTGTAATCCACAATGAGTTCCTTGGTTTTCTTTGCGTTGAGGGCCAGTTTGTTGTCAGGGTACCATGCTGCCAGGCACATGACCTCTTCCCTGTAGGCTGACTCGTCATTGTCACTAATCAGGCCTACCACTGTGGTGTTGTATGCGAACGTGACAATGGGGTTGGAACTGTGTACAGGAACGCAGTCGTGGGTGAAGTAGGAGTACAGGAGAGGGCTCAGCAGACAGCCTTGTGGTACACCAGTGTTCAGGATCAAGGTGGAGGAGGTGAAGTTGTCTAACCTGACAGACTGGGGTCTGTTGGTTAGGAAGTCCAGAGTCCAGTTGCAGAGAGAGTGGCTGATCCCCAGGTCATGGAGTTTTTTGACCAGCCTAGAGGGGATGACAGTGTTGAATGCTGAGCTGAAGTCTATGAAGAACATTCTCACATAGGTGTTGGTTTTGTCTAGGTGGATCAGGGGAGATCCGTGGAGATGGCGTCCTCTGTTGACCTGTTCAACCGGTAGACAAACTGGAAGGGATACAGTGTTGGGGGGAGGCAGGATTTAAGGTGGGCCAGAACTAGCATTTCATGATTGTGGGGGTGGGTGCAACAGGTCGGAAGTCATTCAGGCTAGACGCGGGCGACTGCTTCGGCACTGGCACAATGGTTGCGGTCTTGAAGCACATTGGGGCAACCGCCTGGGCCAGTGACATGTTGAAAATGTCGGTAAAGTCCTCGGCCAGCTGCCCAGCACATGCTCTGAGGACACGCCCGGGGACGCCATCAGGACCAGCAGCCTTGCGTGCATTCACCCTGCTCAGTGCAGACGACACTTCTGCGGTGGATAGTCTGAGAGGGTGACGTCTGGGGGGAGTTCGGCTTTAATGGCTGGCTCTTTGTTGTCCCTGTCAATGTGTGCGTAGAACATGTTTAACTCAGCGGTGAAGGAGACATCGCTAGCTATGGGTGTAGGGTTCTTTGGCTGGTAGTCAGTGATGGCTTGGATGCCCTGCGACATGCGTCAGGGTTCGGAGTTGTTGAAGTGCTCCTTAATCTGCAGTTTGTGGTCATTTTTAGCCATCTTGATGCCCCTTTTTGAGGTTGGCCCTGGATAACGTGTAGGCCTCCGCATCGCCGGTTCTTAAAGCAGCATTGCGTGCCTTAAGCAGTTGTCGGACCTCTCAGTTCATACATGGCTTCTGGTTGGGGAAGGTCTTTATTAGTTTATGGGTGGTGACATTGTTGGTGCAGATTTTGATGTAATCCAGAACGAAGGAAGCATATTTCAGATTTGAATGGTTGAAGTCCCCTGCAATCACCAAAACACCATCTGGGTGTTCTGTCTGCTGTTTGCTAATGGCAGCCTGCAGTTATTTCATTGCTTGCTTAGCATTTGCATCCGAGGGTATGTAGACTACAATAGATGTAAACTCCCGAGGCAAGGCATGCATCTAATCATCAGGTATTCCAGATTGGTTGAACCATGACTTCCGGTTATGTTAGTGGTTGTACACCATGTTTTGTTTACATAAATGCACAGTCCACCACCTCTTGTCTTACCGCAGTCCACTTCAGTCCTATCTGCTCTGAAGATTTTGTGGACATCCAGCTCAATTACATTGTCGGGTATGTTGTTGTTAAGCCACGTTTCCGTGAAAATCATCACACTGCAATCCATAATCCATTTTTGTGAGATGATTCGTAGTCGTATTTCGTCCATTTTGTTTGCCAGTGACAGTACGTTAGCAAGAAAAAGGCTAGGTAGTAAAGGACGATGGGGGCTAGCATTAGCCTGGTCCGGGTGCCTCCACACTTCCCCCGCCTTTGTTTACGATTGCCGCCGCCGCCTCCAGGCACCACTGGTCAGCAATGTGAATTGCGTCTCCTGGGGCATGCTTACAGAGGGTGAAAGTTGTCAAAATCTCTTCCTGGTCATTGTGCTCCGATGTCTAGGAGTTCTTGTTGGCTATATCGAGTGTATGCTAGGCTAGGAGTGAATAAGCTAAGAACCGTTAAGTAAATTACTGCCAATTTGCAAAAATTGGGCAGACACTGAACCCCGCGATGCACGTGCTATGGGGAAATATGTGAATACAACTCACACAACGAATGTTTATTGGTCTTTAGTGACCTACTAGTCTGTGTCATTTTGCTCTGATAGACCTTAGTTTATAGATTGGTCTTTTGGTACCGAAAGTGTAGGCTTAAGAAGCATTTTTCACTAATTTAAAAATGGTTGGAAATCCAATATGGCGGACTTTATGGATCCTAATGTTAGCTTTGAGCAGGTAGACCTGTTTACCTCCATGAGCGCAGTGAGCTTTCAACTTCAGAGGCTTGTTACCCCGCCACCATGAGGCCGATTGGCATGTCAAGGGGGTGTGCATCATGCGCCTTTACTATCATACACGTTTGGGGCCTTCTTACAGGAATTTACATTTTAGCAGCAGAATAATAATATTTAGCCAGATTTTACCAGTTTCACTGCAGACTCATTCACATTCATATTTAGTTAAATACATACCTATCAAGTGACCAAGCTAAGCATTTGTGGTTTTGTTTAATGACGTGACACTGAAGGGCAGGATTTTCATTTAAAAGTCTTAAACAATGAGGGTGTTTGCCAGTGAATGTTTGTCTGAACATGTGTTCTGTTTTTTTTTTTTTTTTTT
>JACXGI010008119.1:0-25538 GCA_016801175.1 Esox masquinongy
GTCTGAGCAATTAAGTCCTACGTCGCTTATGGCAGTCCAGAATAGGATGGCTCTGGACATGCTTTTAGCGGAAAAAGGGTGTGTGTGTGCTATGTTCGGAGATGTGTGCTGTACTTTTATTCCCAACAATACAGCTCCTGACGGGTCTGTTTCTAAGGCATTAGAAGGGTTGAGGACCCTCTCCAAAACCATGCATGAGTATTCCGGGGTGGACAATCCGCTGGAGGAATGGATGACCTCGATGTTTGGCAAATGGAAAGGTTTGATTATGTCTCTTTTGCTATCTCTCGCTACATTTATGGCTATTACTGTCACGTGTGGTTGCTGTTGTATACCCTGCATTAGAGGCTTGGCCATGCGCTTGATATCCACTGCTATTGAGCGGTCGGATGGACAACCCCCACTCCTCTTGATGCCCCTCCTGGAAGAAGGAACAGAGGACGCGGCACCGACCGAGTGGAGCCACTACGCCAAGGAGTGATCTCTTAACAGATATCAAAAGGGGGAATTGTGGGGCAATAGCATTAAGATAACATGCAAGTCTGCTAGAGGCTAAGTAGAACTAAGAAACATTGTACCTGCATTAGAGGAGGGGGTGACAGGATCCTCATCTCACTAGAATAGTTGGGAGCAAGAACAGACCGTTTGGTATGTGGTAGTAAATGGGCAGAATGCCAAATAAGGGAAAAGACGCCGGAGCTAGAAGTCGATTGGTTGGAATAACAACAGGGAAACCCGAAGACGGCAGCTGCCATGAGAAGATGTGTTAAACAACGTATATCTTACCCATATATGGAATGAACCGCTCCCTGAACCAGAAAAGTAGAAAAAACGGGAAAATCTAGGGTAGGGGGCTCATGCTATAAGAACTGTGTGTGCTGTGATTGTGTCAGACTCTGTTGAACTGAATGCCACACAGTCTCCAGATATATCTGTATGAATAAAGATAATTGCCGGCACTGCGATTTTGTCTCCTCTTAATCTCTTCTCATTAACCAACTCGGGGAAGTACTTTAGGTTGGTACTTCAATACAACCTAAGATAAACAAATAATATGTGAAAACATGATGCAATGAATGATAGGATTGGATTGGTTTTGAATGCTCAACTTACCAGTCGTTTAGCGTTGCTGATAGAAATGAAAGAAATGTTTTCTTCAGTTCTTTTGACCTCATGTGAGCTGTCCAGTATGTTCAGTAGGAAAGGTGAAAGCTGGAAGTTGAATATAATCCACTATTTTATGGTCCATGCACTTTTTGCACAAAATAAATAGTAACATTTCAAAAGAACATTTGATTGTCAATTTAGGGTGAATTATGAAATGTTTCAAGTTGAGGGAGACTATTAGCTGAGTTACATACTAATAATGTATTTCAATACAGTGCAACATTGGTTGAATCTGGCCCAATACTAATTCAGCCCTCTTACTTTCTTTGATTATTTTTACCACGGGAGCCAATGTTATTGGAAGGCACTGGAGAATTAATGGCAAACAGGAAAGAGTGTGCTGAAATACTACGGGCCAGATTCAACCAATGTTGCAGTATTTCTGTATACAGCATGTGTAGTACGTAACTGAGCTAAAAGTCTCCCTCAGCTTGAAATACATTTTATAATTCAGATAAAATGTTATCATTTGAAGGTTAATACAATATGCTATTACTTAAATTGATTTAATGTGCAGAAAGTGGATAGGCTATATAAAATAATGGCACCTATTAAACTTCCATGTCCTGTCACTCAAAACCAATAAAATTCTATCATACATTACATCATGTTTTTACAAATGATTTGCTTATCTTGTGTGTGTGTGTGTGTGTGTGTGTGTGTGTACATGCACGTGTGTGTGTACATGCACGTGTGCACATGCACGTGTGCACATGCACGTGTGCACATGCACGTGTGCACACGATGTGAGACTAGGAGGAGCAGAGGCACTGTAATTCTCTTAGAGATAAAAGAAGCAGAGCTCAGAGTTTGTCAGAAGGCTGAGCTGACAGGGTCACACACAGGACCAAGCAGGAGATCCTCAGCATGTTAACCTTTATTAGATGGAGGAACATGAAGATGACCAATACTGTTATCAAGACAGAAACTCTTCTTGCAGAAAGGATTCACTTTTGCCATCTATTTATATAACGCTGTACATCTTCTTCTCATTGATTTCAGTGGTTACAGTAGTTTTGAACTTACTTGTGATAATCTCCATCGCTCACTTCAAGCAGCTCCACACACCAACCAACCTACTCATCCTCTCTCTGGCTGTGTCAGATCTCCTGGTGGGACTCATTGTGATACCATCAATGACTGCAGCAATAATGGAACCATGCTGGGTTCTTGGGGAATATTTCTGTGCGTTGCAAATGTTCATCACATTGTTAAGTTCTTCGTCCTCTATAGGTAATTTGGTCTTGATATCTATTGATCGTTATGTTGCTGTTTGTGATCCCTTAATGTATCACTTGAAAATTACAACAAGAAGAACATTATGTTCTATTTCCATTGCCTGGTGTTGTTGCATCTTATATGATTCTTTTATTACAAACATCTATGTAAATGTAAAGGTTCCCAGTAAGTGTTTTAAAGAATGTTATTTAACTGAAGGACATTTTATGGTTAATGTTATTGATCTGGTAATCTCACTTTTTGTCCCATGTTCTATTATTATAATACTTTATTTTAAGATATTTGTTGTGGCCAGATCGCAGGCCAGACAGATCATTTCGAAAGGGGCTACCATTGCTTCTGGTTTTAAAACTGTACAGGCAAATAAGTCAGAGAGAAAAGCAGCAAAAACTCTTGGTATTGTTGTTTTCAACTATCTACTTTTTTGGAATCCATTTGTTTTTTTACTTTTCAATTTTACAAGTTATGATTTAGGATCATTTATCTGCATCTTTCTGCCACTTGTCAATTCCTTCATTAATCCAATAATTTATGCTTTCTTTTATCCATGGTTCAAGGTGACAGTTAAACGTATTTTCTCTCTGAAGTTTAGGTTGTTCTAAGGAATATTTATTCCTTCCTAAATCTGCCAAAGATGTTTGAAATGTTAAACTATATTATTTTTGTAATGGAATCTTTCATGTTACAATACTCTGACATTACAAATCTCAGTTTTCTGTTGTCATAGATGTCTGGGTAGGATTGGAACGACTTGGGAAAGGCATGAGAAGCCATTCACTGGTTTATAAAATATAATTGTAGTCATTTCGGCTTGCCTTTTCTAAATTAGGGCTATAGTAAAATAATATGTTCTTTAAAAGTGCATTGGATGAATGCCACAATAAATAATTTCATGCCGTTTAACATCCCCCTCTAGTTGCCTAATTGTGGAACACTGCCTTTTAAGAAGTATAGTATAAGTTAGGTTAGAAATGTACTGCGCAATACTATGATCGTTAGCAAACATCTAGGTCTAACTGAATGGTGAATAGTTTAAGTGGATTGTGGTCAAGATGGAAAATTATGCAAAATTGCATATATTTTAAACTACTTTTTTGTTGTAAGTTCTTACTAAAATGTTAATATGATATTGTTAGAAATTCTAGCGGTACCAATATAAAAGACCACTTAATTCTCAAATGAACACAATCACGAGGTTCGAACAAAGGGTGTCACTGTCCAAAAGAAGGGATGGTATAAATACTTAAAAAATTAAAAAGTACAAACCTACCAAACATATTTGGGACTGATTTTGTTGAGATGCAATCTTTCTATTTCTCATCTGAGCACAAAATGCAGTGGATGTTAAGGGAAATCTGATATCTGAAAACAACCAAACTGTTGAAGTTCTAGGTAAGTAACTAATGACAAAAATCAAAAAAGGCTAATGTGTAACATGTACAACATTAACTGTGTTCTTACCAAAATCACAGCCAATCATTTGAGCTTATCAAAGACTGTTCGCAGGAACCAATATCTAATTACTTAATGGCTGGACATTTAATGGGTTAATACCTGTAATACAAAATAACTGAAACGTTTTCCAAATGAGTATGACTTCAAATGGTGAGACTACATTCAGTGTTTTCATTACCAATCAATTAGATCTATAAATACCCTATAAATAAACGGTTCCATGAGCTCATATGAAAAAAAAAATATATTAATTCCAACATATTGTTGTAAATTGCCCACTTTTCATACGTGAACAAAATTATAAAAACATAAAGTCAGGGGAGCACGTCTTTATTAGCATTCAAGGTGTTACTCTCTTTAGATATTACAGAGTTCTCAACTGGAAAATGGAAACAGTCTTTTTTTGGCAGAATACAGAGTAGCCGGTTCAGAGAACGTAATTTAGCCAACCTGATTGTCCTCAGACCTCTACACAGTCTTCCAATAACATGTGTATCCTACATTTTACCCATTGATGGTATTTCAATATACTTATAAGAAAAATAATTAACTTTATTTGTACAGCACTTTTCTATTACAATTACACAAAGACCTTTACACACAATAAAAATGTAAATACATTAAAATATGAATAAACATGAAACATATATACAGTATCTCACAAAAGTGAGTACACCCCTCACATTTTTGTAAATATTTGATTAAATCTTTTCATGTGACAACACTGAAGAAATGACACTTTGCTACAATGTAAAGTAGTGAGTGTACAGCTCGTATAACAGTGTAAATTTGCTGTCCCCTCAAAATTACACAACACACAGCCATTAATGTCTAAACCGCTGGCAACAAAAGTGAGAACACCCCTAAGTGAAAATTTCCATATTGGGCCCGAAGTGTCAATATTTTGTGTGGCCACCATTATTTTCCAGCACTGCCTTAACCCTCTTGGGCATGGAGTTCACCAGAGCTTCACAGGTTGCCACTGGAGTCCTCTTCCACTCCTCCATGATGACATCACGGAGCTGGTGGATGTTAGAGATCTTGCGCTCCTCCACCTTCCGTTTGAGGATGCCCCACAGATGCTCAATAGGGTTTAGGTCTGGAGACATGCTTGGCCAGTCCATCACCTTTACCCTCAGCTTCTTTAGCAAGGCAGTGGTCGTCTTGGAGGTGTGTTTGGGGTCGTTATCATGTTGGAATATTGCCCTGCGGCCCAGTCTCCAAAGGGAGGGGATCATGCTCTGCTTCAGTATGTCACAGTACATGTTGGCATTCATGGTTCCCTCAATGAACTGTAGCTCCCCAGTGCCAACAGCACTCATGCAGCCCCAGACCATGACACTCCCACCACCATGCTTGACTGTAGGCAAGACACACTTGTCTTTGAACTCCTCACCTGGTTGCCGCCACACACGCTTGACACCATCTGAACCACATAAGTTTATCTTGGTCTCATCAGACCACAGGACATGGATCCAGTAATCCATGTCCTTAGTCTGCTTGTCTTCAGCAAACTGTTTGCGGGCTTTCTTGTGCATTATCTTTAGAAGAGGCTTCCTTCTGGGACGACAGCAATGCAGACCAATTTGATGCAGTGTGCGGCGTATGGTCTGAGCACTGACAGGCTGACCCCCCACCCCTTCAACCTCTGCAGCAATGCTGGCAGGACTCATACGTCTATTTCCCAAAAACAACCTCTGGATATGACGCTGAGCACGTGCACTCAACGAGTCACATGACACCGGGGAGGGAAAATGGCTAATTGGGCCTAATTTGGACATTTTCACTTAGGGGTGTACTCACTTTTGTTGCCAGCGGTTTAGACATTAATGGCTGTGTGTTGAGTTATTTTGTGGGGACAGCAATTTTACACTGTTATACAAGCTGTACACTCACTACATTATATTGTAGCAAAGTGTCATTTCCTCAGTGTTGTCACATGAAAAGATATAATCAAATATTTGCAAAAATGTGAGGGGTGTAATCACTTTTGTGAGATACTGTTTATATATATTTTTTTAATGCAAAGGAAGTAAAAAGAGTAAACAAAATAAAAAAATCACAATGATAATATATTTGGAAAAGCTCCAGAGATCCAGTTCATTGTCCTCCACAAATTCTTCCAGCTTGGGAAACATTACAACATTGCCACTTCAGCTTGCACAGCCCATCTCTCCAACTTTTTTGTGAATGTATCGATTTTATCAGACAACAACAATAGGCCTATATTTGTATTTGTGCCTTGTAGTGGTGAGTTGAGTACATTAAGTTTGTCGAAAATACACAAGATTTTCCAACCGGGATCTGTCAGGTGGTCCCAGTCTCAGTCAGAAAAATGCGCACCTAAACACGCAGCTCAAAGAGATTCGTGAGGGAATCATGAGAACTTTCCCCCGGAAAGCCACCTGATCTCAGTATGGAACAGCAGGACTTCCTTTTCCGAGCCCATCTCTTGGCCGATTGTGACGAACAGTCTGGTGTTCCTGGGACATGATTTAATAGACTTTACTATTTTAATATCACGTAGTTCTGCCTCCTTTCGGTGGAAAAGACATGTTGATTTAATGACGTGAAAGGAATGCTTGCTTTGCAAATCTCTTTTCAGATTCACTGGCTTTAAACTTTCGAGCGCAAGAACCTCTGAGCAAAGAACTTATTTGGGGATGATGCACATCGTTAATGATAAAGCAAGTGAATCCAAACTATGAATTCCTCTTGTTGTTTTTGACATTAGAATGACTTGTCAACCTGGAGGGCCTTCCCCATGCGTTTCTCATTTCCCGTAGGCTTATTTTCATTGCAAGTTGTGCGACCCCAAAAATCATCTGGCGACCCCCACTTTAAGAACCACTGTTATATGAGACCTTGATTATGACAGTCACATGCAGAGTTCTTGGC
Source organism: Esox masquinongy (assembly GCA_016801175.1). Taxonomy (NCBI): domain Eukaryota; kingdom Metazoa; phylum Chordata; class Actinopteri; order Esociformes; family Esocidae; genus Esox; species Esox masquinongy. The sequence goes on from JACXGI010008119.1 coordinate 6,760, forward strand.
TAAACGCTAAACTCTTTGATCAGTTTCATATAAGAATATGATAAAAATTACACTTGATAGCAAGACGCATTTCTCTGCATTGTGTTTTTTAAACAAAAGTATAAAACTTTAAACACACATTTTCAGAAAAAAGGCATTCTTTTTTTTAATTTCATGACCATCATATCCCAATATGATCATGGACAGACTCATTTCAAAATATTTACTGCTCTGTGAAACATAGTCAGTAGATGGCAGTTTAACAAAACATCTGTGACATTGAGGATCACCTGATTCTATATGACACAACTATGTCTATATAAATGTACATATATTTTCTGTCTTACATTAAATGAGAGCCTGTGCCAAACTGAGAGGATCTGCATCCAGACTCATCCATAATGTCCTGGTAGGGGTGTAGGCCTACCCCTCTCATCCATCACCATGTCCTGGTAGTGGTGTAGGACTACCCCTCTCATCCACCACCATGTCCTGGTAGTGGTGTAGGACTACCCCTCTCACCCACCACCATGTCCTGGTAGTGGAGTAGGACTACCCCTCTCATCCACCACCATGTCCTGGTAGTGGTGTAGGACAACCCCTCTCATCCATTACCATGTCCTGGTAGTGGTGTAGGACTACCCCTCTCATCCATCACCATGTCCTGGTAGTGGTGTAGGACTACCCCTCCAAATCGAGGTGGAACGTCGGAGAGGGAGAGGATCCTGCTGGTCATGATGGCATCCCAGGGCTACTCAAGATAGAAGAACAGACTTCCCAGAATACCACTAGCTGCTATGATTGTGGCTGGCAGCAGATGTCACTGGGTCGACTCAAATGTTTCAGTTGTTTTAATGTTTCGGAAAGCCTTGTTCTGCCTGTCCCTACAAATCAAAGTAAAATGTATAAAAGTTGTGTAATTCCCGCTGGAAGGCTGCAAGAGTAGGTATATCCAACTTTAACAAATATTTTGTGATCTAAAAATGTTAATGAAGATAACTGCCAAGTAACACCATCGTCATCATCTTCTTCTGTGGGGTTTAACGGTGGTTGGCATCTAAGATTGGTGCATAACCACCACCTACTGTGCTGGAGTGTAAGCCGGAGTTAGGGAAAGGGTTAGAGTTCTGTGACTTCTAGAAATATAATAAATGATTTTCTACCTAATACACTCTTCAAACTGAATTCCTGTATCCCCTCTTGTTTCAATCTTAATCCCACTATTTCCCCTTTCATAAAGCCCACAGTGCATCGCCACACGGTTTACTGATTGAATTTACTGACAGTAATAACAATGTTCTGTTTGATGTTTCTCCATTGAATGTAGATATTTTCAACTGACTCTATACCACTCGAATCCTAGTAAAGATGCCTTCTTCTCTACACCTTGATGATGCCACCCTCCCAAGGCCAACTTTATCCTTTACCTCAAAAAAATGCCTGGTCTTAGTGTTCCCACTGCTCTTGCCCTCTCTTCACCATCATATCCGATATCAAACAGTTGGCCTCTGCTCAAAGTCACAGCAAGCTCCCTTGGCATTCTAACTTTAAACAACATGTGGTTGGAATTTTTATTGGCGTCCTTTCCGTGTTATAAATATAACCTAACAAAGCAAAAACTCAAACTGTTACATTTGGTACTAACAAAACATGGCCCATCACCCAAAGCACACCGTTTCTATTTTGAAGGATGATGCTGGCAGAATCATGTTTTGGAGACTTCATCATCAGGCACTGTGACACTAGTCATAATAAAGGGGAAATAGCTGGAGTAATGTACAGAAAATTCCTTAGAGAAAATGTGTTGCCTCTGCAAGAAGGCTGAAGCGTTTAATCAAAGCACACAGCCAGTGCTACAGTGGAATAAAAGGAATTTGAAAGGTAGATACAAACTGCCATCCATCAATGCTTCACAGAGACCTTAACAGAGCTTCAACCATTTTACAATAAGAATGGTCAAATATTGTCATGTTGTTGGAATGTTGGGAGAGACCTATCACAACCAACACATTATCACAGGTTTTGATGAAATAGGCACAAATTGTTTCATAGAAATACATGACATGCACATTAATTATTTATTTTTTTGCTGTACAGGACACGATTGTTGCATACTGTATCTGGCCTGAAGGAAGAAATTAATGAGATAAATATTAAATGGTTAAGTTTAAAGGTTAGGGTTGATATGGGTTAGGATTAGGTAACGGGCAGAGGTTCAGTTTAGGGTTTTGAGCAGTGGCATGCATTATCAGTGGCAGGAAATATCATGCGCCAATGTCTTTTTTATTACTTACACATTTCTAATAAGCAGTTTGTGTCTATTTTATAAAAACATGGGACACTGTGCTAAGCCCAACACACTGTAATTAATGCCACAGTTACTTCTGCCAAATATTTACTCAGGGAGGTGGAGTCAATTACCAAATTATATTTGTACTACGAGTTCTACAACCCTGCCCTCTGGTGGCTTATCTGAGACAATGCCTTCAAGAAGCATAGCGAAGTAACACAGGTATATTGATTGAGACACCTCATTTATTGCAGCGATTGAGAGCTGGTAGGCTTATCTGCCTTGCTCGAGGACAGAATGACAGAGTTTTTCACATTGCCAGCTCAGAGATTTGATCTAGCAACCTTACAAGTCAGGTACTCCAACAATCAGCTGCTGCCCCTCAATGTACTATAATGACATAAGCTGAGTTCTGTGATGTATTTTATGAGTAACTTATGTTAATATTTAACGATATGCCATTAATGCATACATATTGTGGAAGATGGAAAATGTTCGCAATTTATCAAGTAAAAACTCCTTCAGTCATTAGCATAGCAGTTAATTATTTCAGGTTTAATCATATATACAGGAACAAGCATCATGACAAAGAGTACAGAGACCAATACAGAGTGGTGTCATGACAGTTGTTCTCCTTTTACATTGCCGAGGTTCAATCTCATATTCTTTCCTAGCTGTACAGGTGACGACATCAGTACTTGCAAAAATGTACATACAAAGAATTGTTGTTGCCATGATGTAGCCTAGAGTATGCAAGGTTGCATACAGACATAGATCAAGGAATCATAGGTAATCATAGAATGTCGGTTGCCCACACAACTTGGTGAAAGCTCACACACGACAGCAGGGGCATGTTACTATTATTGGTGGTTTTACTAACTCAGCTCTCCCAATAAGGAATAGAGTCCTGTTCACCTCTATAATACAAGGGGCAGGAGCCCCACTGCTGCTATTAAGACGTACCCCCAAAAGGGAGACTTCTTCTAGTGGTTTCTGCTAGGCCCAAGGCCAAGTCTTCCACACACAGATAGAGACTAGGAGCATTACTCAGCCAACATTCCATTAATTACTGCCCCTGAACACAGATAGAGACATCATGAGTTGTTGACAGGGAAAGACAAGTTGTTGAGTATACATAACGTTTCAAGCATACAGAGTACGGAGGCATTCTAACAGAAAATTGAAAAAATAAGGATATAATAATAAATTCATTTTCTACAATATAAATGAAGACTCCTGATACTGTCAAAGTATGGTGTCTGATATCATAGAGCCCCAATAGATACAAAACACACATCCCATTTACAATGTAAAACAGTTGCCCCGAATGATTTCCGTGTGTGTGTGTGTGTGTGTGTGTGTGTGTGTGTGTGTGTGTGTGTGTGTGTGTGTGTGTGTGTGTGTAGGGAGACTAAGCAGGGCACTGGCGGTCAAAGACTCAGGGATAAAAAGAGAGGGAAGAGCTCAGAGTTTATCAGAAGGCTGACCTGACAGGGTCATACAGGACCAAGCAAGAGGAGGACATCAGCATCAGCACCCTTTATTACAAATGGAGGAACATGAAGATGCTCAATACTGTTTTCAAGACAGAAACTCTTCTTGCAGAAAGGTTTCAATATCAACATCTATTTATATATCACTGTACATCTTTCTCTCACTGATTTCAGCGGTTACAGTATTTTTGAACTTACTGGTGATTATCACCATTTCTCACTTCAAACAGCTCCAGACTCCAACCCACCTGCTCATCCTCTCTCTGGCTGTGTCAGATCTCCTGGTGGGACTAATTGCGATAACAGCAATTACTTCAGCAATAATGGAAGCATGCTGGGTTCTTGGGGGATATATATGTGCATTGCTTCTCTTCATCACTTATTTATGTACTTCTTCATCTATTGGTAATTTAGTCTTGATTGCTATTGATCGGTATATTGCTGTATGTGATCCTTTATTGTACCACTCAACAGTAACAATGAGAAGGATTCAGTTTGGTGTATCTTTTACCTGGTGTTGTTGTATAATATTAGATATTGTAAGTTTCTTTTTAAATGTGCAGGACGCCAGTAGATGTTTTGAGGAATGTTATTTGCTTAAAGGAGATATCTGGGTTAATATAATTGGCCTAATAATGACAGTGGGTATACCATGTTCTATTATTATGACACTATACTTGAAAATATTTGTGGTGGCCAAATCACAGGCCAAAAAGGTATTTTCTAAAGGAGCTGCCACTGTGTCTGGTGTTAAACCTGTACAGGCAAATAAATGTATGTTAGCAGATTTTTTTTTCACTTCACAAGTGACAATTTACTATCAGCTTTCATATGCTTTCTTCCACTTGTTAATTCCTTAACTAATCCAATAATTTATGCTTTCTTTTATCCTTGGTTCAAAGACACTTCAAAACACATTTTAACTCTCAGGTTACGGAGTTCGTAGTTACAATGTTTTTTTTCCTAGCTCTGACAAAAATGGTTCATTATAGTAATGTTATACTATTGTTGTTGTAAGTTCTTCTTTCATGTAACAATACTCTGACATCACTGATCTCAGGTACCTGCTACAGAAAGATTCCTTTGGATTAGAATGACATGGGTTGTCATCATATTTTGTTGTAGATTTCAAACACAAATGTACAGTATGTAGTTGTGTATTTCATTTAGTGATAAATCATATATAATTTGCAAGGTATTCTAAATTAATTACATGAAAGAGAGAAAAAGAATATGTCAGATACAGCTGAGTGATTTATTGCTTTGACCTTTGACCTTTCAATAAGGTTGACTGATCACGATAAGAGCGACACCAATGGACAGTTTTTTTATTACCGTTCAGCTTGGATGACCTGTTATTTGAACAGGTGTCGTCAATGTGGTCATTCTAGGTGGGTTTTATATGTTCAGTACCTTCCTACGGTGGAAGATGTGTACATAAGTTGTCCTTCATTTTAATGTGGTCTTACTGGGATGTCTTTAAAGTGTGTATAATGCGTGCTGGCTAAAGAGGCTTTGCAGGGAAGGGGATACTTTAAAGGGGGCACCACGTTTAAATTCACAGCTCTTCAGTACGACCCACTGTACTGCCAATGTATGTCTATGAAGATTTCATGGCAGTGTGCTGGATTTTATGCAACTGTGAGCAATGGGTGTGGCTGAAACACCTGAACTCAAAAATGTGTAGGGGTGTCCACACACTTTATAGTATATGTCAGTCAACAACTTTCGGGAAAGGTAAAAAGACAGAAAACACCAATACAAAACAAAATAGAAAGTCAAATGTGTAATTTCACTCATATTACAGGCAAGATATAGGTAAACTGAAATTTATCTCACTTCTGCAACTTTTGATTGGGCTAAAATGAACGAACAGTCAAGTATTCTGTAAGGTGTTTGCTTCTTCATTGAATTAAAAATAATTATTTATGTAAACCAAAAAAAGCAGTGGAACTAGATCCTAAGTAATACTTCTAACACACAATTCTGAAGTTGATATGTCATATTAAATATCTAACTTCAATAAACCGAACAAATCAGCAGCATCTAGTCTCCCATCAAGGAACAGACCAGCACTGAACCTGCTCAGGGTCCACTGTAAACAAGTAGTGGGACAGAGTGTGTTATGCTCCAGGCAGTGCTTCAAATAGCTTCAAAGTGCTTCAAAGCACCATTGTGTAAAGGCCAAACTGATAGATTTATTTTATACTGTACAGTTAGGTCCAGAAATAATTGAACACTGACACAAGTTATTTTGGCTGTTTACCAAAATATATACAGTTAAATTAATATGGGCATAAAGTCCAGTCTCTCAGCTTTAATTTGAGGGTATTAAAATCCAAATTGGAGGAATTACAGCTCTTTAATATGTAGCCCCCTCTTTTTCAAGGGACCAAAATAATTGGAAAATTGACTCAAAAGCTGTTTCATGGAGAGGGGTGGACTATTCCTTTGTTATTTCTTCATCAGTTAAGCAGGTAAAAGGTCTGGTGTCGACTCTAGGTGTGGCATTCGCATTTGGAATCTGTTGCTGTGAACCCACAACATGCGGTCAAAGGAGCTCTCAATGCAAGTGAAACAGGCCATCCTTAGGCTGCAAAAAAAAAGAATCCATCAGAGAAATAGCAGGAACTTTAGGAGTGGCCAAATCAACAGTTTCGTACATTCTGAGAAAAAAAGAATGCACCGGTGAGCTCTGCAACACAAAAAAGCCTGGACGTCCACAGAAGACAACAGTAGTGGATGATTGTAGATTCCTTCACATGGTAAAGAAAAACCCCTTCACAACATCCAGCAAAGTGAAGAACACTCTCCAGGAGGTAAGCATATCATTATATCAAGACTTCATGAGAGCAAATACAGAGGGTTCACCACAAGGTGCAAACCATTCATAAGCCTCAAGAATAGAAAGGCCAAAAATCATCTAAAAAAGCCAGTTCAGTTCTGCAATAGCATTCTTTGGACAAATGAAACTAAGATTAACCTGTACCAGAATGATGGGAAGAAAAAAGTATGGAGAAGGCTTGGAATGGCTCATGATCTGAAGCACACGACATCATCTGTAAAACATGGTGGAGGCAGTGTGATGGCATGGGCATGCATGGCTTCCAATGGCACTGGGTCACTAGTGTTTATTGATGACGTGACAGAAGACAGAAGCAGCCAGATGAAGTGTATAGGGATATATTGTCTGCTCAGATTCAGCCAAATTCAACAAAGTTGATTGGAATGGCGTGTCACTTTACTGATGGACAATGACCCAAAACACTGCGAAAGCAACCCAGGAGTTTTTTAAGGCAAAGAAGTGGATTATTCTGCAATGGCCGAGCATGCATTTAATTTGCTGAAGACAAAACGTAAGGTAGAAAGACCCACGAACAAACAAAATCTCTGTTATCATAACACTTTTTTTTTTTAATATTGATGATGACCAGATCACAGGCCAGACAGGTATTTCCTAAAGGGGCTGTCACTGTGTTTGGTGTCAAAAGTGAACATGTCACGGCTGGGAGGCAGAACATGAGGCACAGAACTGTAGTACAGGAACAGTCCTTTATCGGTCTTCAGAAACTAACAATAAGGCAGTGCCACAGCCATGCACTGAATGCCTACAGCTTAAACAATTATCCACACCAAGATGGGAAAACAGACACTTAAATATGATCCCCAAGTAGAGGCAACGCAGGGCAGCTGCTTCTAATTGAGGACAACCGAAAACCACACGCGGAGATGTCAAGAGGCATCACTGATATCAGGCCCTGACTAGCACCCCCAGACAAACATAGAGATGTCAAGAGGCATCCCTGATATCAGGCCCTGACTAGCACCCCCAGACAAACATAGAGATGTCTAGAGGCATCACTGATATCAGGCCCTGACTAGCACCCCCAGACAAACATAGAGATGTCAAGAGGCATCCCTGATATCAGGCCCTGACTAGCACCCCAAGACAAACATAGAGATGTCTAGAGGCATCACTGATATCAGGCCCTGACTAGCGCCCCCAGACAAACATAGAGATGTCTAGAGGTATCACTGATATCAGGCCCTGTCTAGCACCCCCAGACAAACATAGAGATCTCTAGAGGCATCCCAATAGTCAAGACCTGACAGAACAGGAAAACAAGTCTGAGAGAAAGGCAGCAAAAATTCTAGGTACTAGGTAGTGCCTTGTGATTTTTAACCTTCTCCTTTGTTGGGTTCCAATTTATTTAATCAAATTAATTTATGTTGCAAGTGGAGATTCTTCATAATTTTTCCTATTCTTTAAGACACTTGTTAATTCCTTTATTAATCCAATAATTTATGCTTTATTTTATCAATGGTTCAAAGTCACAGCTGAACGTATTAACTCTTAAGTTCATTTTTGTTGTAATCGATTATTTCATGTACTGTCACATGTTGTCATCATACACCAACCATAACATTATGAACACTGACAGGTGAAGTGAACAACACTGATAATCTCGTTATCATGGCACCTGTCAGTAGGTGGGATATATTAGGCAGCAAGTGAACATTCTGTCCTCAAAGTTGATGCGTTAGAAGCAGGAAAAATGGACAAGCGTAAGGTTCTGAGTGACTGTGACAAGGGCCAAACTGTGATGGCTAGACGACTGGGTCAGAGCATCTCCAAAACTACAGCCATTGTGGGGTGCTCCCGGTCTGCAGTGGTCAGTACCTATCAAAAGTGGTCCAAGGAAGGAAAAGTGGTGAACTGGCGACAGGGTCATGGGCAGCCAAGGCTCATTGAAGCATGTGGGGAGCGAAGGCTGGCCCGTGTGTTCCGATCCAACAGAAGAGCTGCTGTAACTCAAATTGCTGAAAAAGTTAATGCTGGCACTGATAAATAGGTGTCAGAACACACAGTGCATCGCAGTTTGTTGCGTATGGGGCTGCGTAGCCGCACACCAGTCAGGGTGCCCATGCTGACCCCTGTCCACTACCGAAAGCGCCTACAATTGGCACGTGAGCATCAGATCTGGACCACGGAGCAATGGAAGAAGGTGGCCTGGTCTGATGAATCACATTTTCTTTTACATCACGTGGGTGGCCGGGTGCCTGTGCGTATATTTCATTGGACCACCTTTAGCTTTGATTGTGGCATTCAGTGTGGCATTGTTTCGACAAACTTATGCAATGTCAAAACATTTCTTTCCATTCAGAGGAGCATTAATTTGTCCCGAGATCTTGTGTTGACGATGGGAGACTCAAACTACTCCATAAAGTCTTCTCCAGGACATCCCAAAGATGTTTAATGGGGCTAAGGTCAGGACTTTGTGTTGGCCAATTCATGTGTGAAAATGATGCTCTGCATGCTCTCTGAACCACTCTTGCAAAATTTGAGCCTGATTAATCCTGGCATTGTCATCCTGGAATATGCCTGTGCCATCCGGGAAGAAAAAATAAATTGATGGGATAACCTGGTCATTCAGTACCTTCAGGTACTCAGCTGACTTCATTTTAGTGCCACATAACGCTGCTGAGCCTAGACCTGACCAACTGAAGCAACCCCATATCATAACACTGCCTCCAGAGGCTTGTACAGTGGGCACTATGCATGATGGGTGCATTGCTTAATGCGCTTCCCTTCTTACCTTGACGTACCTATCGCACTGGAATAGGGTCAATCTTGTCTCATCAGACCACATTAGTCCAATCTTTACGCTACCTAGCAAATTGAAGCCTTTTTTCCAATTACCCTCACTAACAAGTGGTTTCCTTGTAGCCACACACCTGTTTAGTCCCAATCCTGTGAGTTCATGTCACAATGTGAGTGTGGCAATGCTCTTACTTTCTCTAATATGGCTGTGAGTTCTATCGTCAGTTTTTTAATATTCAATTTCACCAAGCGTTTAAGTGATATCTGATCACGGTCATTCAAGATTTTTTTTCCGACCTCATTGACAGTATTTCACAGAGTTGATGGTTCACCACTATCCTTTCAGGTTTTTATAATATGCTGGACAGTTCTCAATCCAATTCCAGTAATTTCAGCAGTCTCCTTAGTTGTTTTCTTTGCTTGATGCAGGCCAATAATATCACCCATCTGAAACACAGTAAAACAATGTCCAGAACCACAGGATACGTCTTCTAACATGGTTGTTTAAGAAATGAGAAGAAACTCACTGCATCAGTTAGGGTTTACATAATAGTTGCCAGCTTATAAATTTTAATCACTGCAAGTAATGATTCAATCATTGGCCCTTAAGTCTTAAATTGCCTTTTAAAATCCAAACGGTTACTTTTATTTGGCCAGGCAGTGTACATCTTCGTCTCAGGCAGGGGTTAGTCCGTCGGTGGCAGACCAAAAAGGGTCACCAAAGGACACAGTTTTACATTGACTCTAAACACCACAGACATTGTTTCAAATATTCTGACCAAAACATAATAATCCTGGGAACAGTAAAATCTTGGACTTAATCCAATATATTCCATGCAATAACTGGAACTGAAAAACGGCATGTCTAGCACAGACTGACAATGAGTAGACCCTTAAAAGTACTCAATATCTGAAAGTTCATGGTTTAGATATTCTTCCCATTTTAATACTGAAATTGGGTGTAGGCTGTTGCAAAAAAATGGAGGTATGAATTTGCTGTATTGTATTATATGACCGGCCTAGACAAACTAAATATGGACCGGTCCAGAGGGACTGAATACGGACCAATCACAGGTCTCTATTTCTTGGGTTCAACCAAACACCAAAGTCAATTTTCGGACTAAAGCAAAGCCGGTCTGGAAAGGCCTAATATGGACCCATCACAGACATGAATTTCTGGGCCAGATCAAGGTTATTCAGGACAGACCAAATATGTATCAATCACAACCCCCGTTTTTGGACCAAATAAGGCCAGGGCAGGCTAGCCCTGTAATGGACACCAGTGGACATCTATGGTCAGTCGGCACTCACTGGGGTGTTCAACCTTACCAAGTTCTTCACCCCACAGTGCTCAAACTCCACATCGCTGCCCGGGCTCTTCGTCCAGCCACCTCTGGGCTCTTGGCCGTCCTGCCCCTTTGGTCAGTTCCAAAGTCAAAACTCTTCTCTGTTCTGGCACATCAATGGTGGAACCAGCTTCCCAATGGAGTCTCTTCCTCCCTCTCTGTCTCTCAGGATAAAATCATCTCCTGAATGACTAAAATTCCAATGTAAATTACTCTGGATTAACATCAGTGTCACCCTCAGTCCAACAAGGTCATTTTGTCTCATTGGTAAAACTGTTGGGTTTCCACATACGATATCAAGATCAGATCCCACCTGTTACAAAGTCATGACCGCTGACCTTTGAAGGGTGGACTTGTTTAGACTGGAGGTCGTAACTAAGGCCCAATGCAGGATGACATAAGATGTACTGATGTGCCTAAACAGAAATGACACTTTTCAGTTCACTGCAGGTTAACTCTCTATGTTTATGCTGTAATTTTGGCCTTAATGAGACTCTGGAGTAAAATGTGTGTCTGTCTCCAACACCTTTAATTGGTAGAAATACTGAGGGAGTTGGCCAGTATTGTCAGAGCCTTGCTTACAGATGATAACAGAACCCTCTGGTGTGGGAATGGTCTTAAACAACTCAAAACTAACATCATTAAAGAGTTGTTCACTTACCCAGTAGAGACGATACAGTCATGGTGACATCAGTTACAATGAAGAGTTGGCTTTTGCTGATGTAATAGGCTCTAGGTGAACCATGAGGAAGAATGTGTTAAATGTGTGTGTGTTTGTGTGTATATGTGTGTGCGTGTATGTATGGGCTTGTAAGTGTATTCAGTTATTTAAAATATAACAATCAACATACATAGTATAGTTGATTGAAGCCAATTTATTGAAAATACAAATCTGAAATATCTCATGTAAATAAGTATTCAGACCTTTAGTTGAAAACTGCAGAAATGCCTTTGGCAGGTGTTTTGCACACCTGGATTTGGCCAGTTTCTCTCAGGCACTATCAGGATGGATGGGGAGTGTTGGTTAACCGCAAACCTCAGGTCGCCCCACAGATGTTCAATGGGGTTTAAATCTGGGATTTGTCTGGACACTTCAAGGACATTCAAATACTTGTCCCAAATATACTGCAGAGGCAGGATCACCCATCTTTAAGGAGAATCTCTGAGGCCCTGTTAGAGTGGCCATTGGGTTCTTGTTCACCTCCCTGACCAACCTGGAAGCCACTCCTTAGTAAATAGCACATGACAGCCCACTGAGAATCCTTTAGGTGTCTTTTGGCAAACTCCAAGCAGGCTGTCATTTGTCTTTTACACAAGGAGTGGTTCCATTGAGCCACCCTTCCTTCATGGCCTCAGAGAGATGGTTGTCCTTCTGGCAGTTGCTTTCATCTCTGCAGAAACACTTTGAAGCTCTGTTGGTTTTTCATGTAACCTCCTTGACCAAGGCATTTCTTGCCCGGTTGTTTTGTATGGTCAGACGGCCAGCTCTGGGATGAATTGAAAGTTCCAAAATTGTTGCATTTCACAATGAAAGACATTGCGTTCCTGAGATATTGCATCTGAGCTTAATTTGGGCTCAATTTGGAGTGTCACGGGAAAGGCTCTGAATACAATTTATTAGTATTGTGTCATCAAAGTCCACAGAGTCGATATGTGTCCCGTGTCATCAAAACTCGCTTTCAAACATGATAATATGATAGTGATTTATTGTATAAATTACGCTAATAGAAACAACATATTACACACGCAGCTCAAAATGACGATCATATTTTATTTTTCATTTTGGTGAATTGTGGTGGAAATTGGGACATGAAAACAAATGAATTATGTTTTGTTTTTATTACTATTGATTTAAATGAAGTTGGCAGTGGAGTTTGCCTTTCTGCTGTTTTCTGCTATTATTTTATAATGTTTATATTATTATTGTTACCATTTAGTATCCTGTGAAAGGTTTGCAATTCAATGTGAAGGAATAGGAGTAAGGGGAGTGTGCTGTGAGTAGATTAGATGTATGTTTTCACCATTTAAGGAAACTAATGTGTAGTTAGAGGGGTGTAGCCCAATGTATAGTGTGGTGGAAATCTGAAACTACGAAAGTATGATGGAAATCTGAAACTAAAAAGTATGATGTTTGAAGTTATTATTACCTATTATTAAGTTGTCAGTTATGTGTTTTTATGTTATATAATATTTTATGTTCATTTCTAAAGGGGTATCAGATAGTGAAATGTTTATAAGTCACTATGAAGGAATAAGGGGTGGGATGTAAGTGGCAGAGGAAGGTAAGTTCAGTCCTTATAAGGTAATGAGTAGGGGGTAGCCAACAGGCAGGACTATAAAATGTTTTAGCAGGACCCAGGCAGTTAGATTTATGCTCGACTTGGTTGTATTTTGGATTGTACGTGGTTTCGACGTGGTTGTATTTTGATTACAATCCCATGCCTGTAAAAATAAAAAGACTTTGATAGAACTTGTGATTCAAGATAGGTATTTTGCATTCACAATAGGCATTCAAAACCAGTGACTTGATATCAGATACTTTGATAACTTGAATTGCAGTCACTACTCTATGGCTGTATTTCAACTTCTCCAATGCATGTAAAAATAAAAAGACCTTGATAGAACTTTTCATTCAACACCAACAATTTCTAGAACAGAATCACAAACAATATTTGATTTGATCTGTTTGGCTGTTTTGTTCCATTAAAAATGTACCTTTTTTCTTATCTGTAGCTATCCCTAAGGCCTAAGGAAAGGTTAGCTGGGATCATATAATGTTGTCAGTCCTGACATGGTTTTCACAAACTATTTGTTTATTTATGTGTGCATGCGTGTGTGTGTTTTTGTGTGTGTGAGTGTGTGTGCAGAGAGACTCTGAATGGGATAAAAAGAAAGGCAGAGCTCAGAGTTTGTCAGAAGGCTGACCTGACAGGGTCACACACAGGACCAAGCAAAAGGACTCAACATTTTTACCCTTTATTACAAATGTAGGAACTAGAAGAAGCTCAATACTGTTTTCAAGGGGGAAACACTTCTTGCAGAAAGGATTCACTACCAACATCCATTTACATAACACTGTACATCTTCTTCTCATTGATTTCAGCGATTACAGTCTTTTTGAACCTACTGGTGATCATCTCCATCTCTTACTTCAAGCAGCTCCACACTCCAACTAACCTGCTCATCCTCTCTCTGGCTGTGTCAGATCTCCTGGTGGGACTCATTGTGATACCAGCAATGACTGTAGCAATATTGACACCATGCTGGGTTCTTGGGGAATATTTCTGTGTGTTGCTCCTCTACATAATCTTTTTATGTTCTTCTTCATCTGTCGGCAATTTGATCTTGATATCTATTGACCGTTATGTTGCTGTGTGTGATCCATTAATGTACCGCTTGAAAATAACAACAATAAAAATTAAGTGGTTTATATCCATTACCTGGGGTTGTTGTATCATATATGAAGCTGTTTTTATAAAAATATATGTAAATGTACAGGTACCCAGTAGGTGTTTTGAAGAATGTTTTACAATTGAAGGAGATTTCTAGGTTGGAATCACTGACTTTGTGATTTCTATGGTTTTCCCATGTTCTATTATCATAACACTTTATTTGAAAATATTTGTAGTGGCCAGATCACAGGCCAGAAAGATATTTTTAAACGGGTCTGTCCCTGTGTCTGGGATTAATACTGCACAGGCAAATAAGTCTGAGAGAAAAGCAGCAAAAACTCTAGGTATAGTTGTTTTTATATATCTGCTTTGTTGGAATCCATTTATGTATTTATTTTCGAATTTTTCAAAAAACAATGTATTATCATCTACCATCTCTTTTCTTTCACTTGTTAATTCCTTTATTAATCCAATAATTTATGCTTTCTTTTACCCGTGGTTTAAAGAAGGATTTCCCAAACTTTTTACTGCGCTGGGCCAAAACATAGCGTTGGTGGTGGGCCTGGGGCCAAAAAACCAAAGCCTGTAAGAGTTATCTTCTCCGTCCACAGTGTACCGCCGGCGGGACGCCTATGCTTTTTTGCCACAAAGTGTGCGAAGTGTTGTAAATATATTTTTTTGTTATAGGCATATTATATATGTGCAGAAAGCTTGGAATCCCGTTAATCTAACTGCAGTATACCATTTAAAGTAGCTATTACGGCAACTAACTCATATGCAAGTGTCTGAGTATAGTCAACATCCACACAACACTTTTTCCAAGGCACCAGGGTTGCTAGTTTCGAGCCTGACGGTAAATGTTGTACTTACAATGAGCCGTCTTCTTCTGATTTCTTATCTTGATAGTCCCAGAGATATAGCAAAGCATCATTTTGTTTGATAAAATCAGTTTTTATTATCGAAAACGATCCATGTTAATCCATGTTCTTCACAGCGAAATCCAACTCGATCAACTCGGAGCAAAACTATTCATGATATTCAAACCACTTACTAGGTTTTAACACAGCAATAATTGGTATTTCTGAAAAGAAGAGTCTCTAGCATGTAACCAGACGTAGTTTATCATTCTACGTTGCCTATATGCTTCGCACCACGTAAGCAAAGACGTAGTCTGGCACCGATTATGCGCATGTCTTTGTTAGCATGTATCTTCCTCAAATGACGACCAATGGATTTGAAACAAGCTACGTTGAGAGCACACGAGCCACACTTTACGGCAATTGATGAACGATCACCGCCAGACGCACACACAGTACACACCAACCGTGCGCACCACGCAACCAAATCTTCAACCAAACTTGACTATTGCGCAAGACGCATAGCTGTCGCTGCTAACGAAACTATATTCGGCATTTAAAGTTTAAAAGGCTACTCATAAGTGGGAAAGCAACGCAGGAGACCAATTTGGACTAGATTTTTGGAAGAAATCATGGACTGTGAGTCAAGCAACTTGGTGAGTACAATAAGATAGATTACCCAAGACTTACAATATATTAGCATTAGCATATTAGGCTATGTTAGGCTACGTTAGGCTATGTCATAAAGTTTCTGAGCGTCTTACTGCTAATTGGGTCACTTGTCATTATAGTAGATTTCAGTTCATAATGTCCTTATATGTAACCAATTGTCTATGTGATTTGGCTATGACATGTTGTGGCTGTTTCTTATGACCTATTCATCCCCATATTTCTCCCTGAATCCCCAAGAGTGATTCAGGAGGTCCCTCTGGCTCTTGACCCCCACCCCAATGTGACGTCATCATCTGGCTAGCCATTTCAGAGCTTTCCCAGAAGTCGATAAGTCTCCTCCTTCTTTCTCCTATTCCCTTCTATTCTTTTCCTTTCTACTCCTGCCAACTGTTTGCTTACCACTGAGAAAAGACAGTACAGAAAGACACGGCTGTGGGACTTGGAATCATTGGAACAATCTAAATAGTGTAAATGTAAATGGTGTCTAAATAGTATTGTTTCCACTTTGTGTGTTGACTGTGGTGTTTGCACATATGATGTTAGATCAGTGTTGGCTGCTTACTTGGCCCTTATTGTAAAAAGTGTATCTATGTGTAAGGAGGCATAGATACCACATATGATCTAACATCATATGTGGTGATCTTAGATCATATGATGTTAGATCACCACATATGATGCAAACACCACATATGATGTTAGATCACCACCTATGATGCAAACACCACATATGATGCAAAAACAACACATATGATGTTAGATCATTGGATCCGTCTCCTTGTTGCGCCTCCTGTTAGTACCTTTATGAAGGGAAGCAAATTTTCCATCATGTATAACATTACTGGGAGTGTGTAACCCTTATTTTTAATCACCTTTGCATTGTTGTATGTTCTGTGTAGGTATGAACTTGAAAATTCATAATGTGTCCAAAGTGTCCAATTTGGCAAAAAGTGGCCAATCTGTAAAGGACACTTTGGCCTTGCTTTACAAATGAGTAAGTAGATCACTGAATTGTATATCAAATGGCCTGAAACTTTACCCAGACCCTGCTGACATATATTGGATCAAATGGAACATGCCTCCAGATTCCTAATCCATGTTTGGCCTTCCCCACTGCAATTCAAACATGATGAGGAATTATTTTTTTACAAAAAATGCATGTTTTTGGTTTGTTTAATCTTCTGCCAAATCTATTGTGTTATTCTTTCCTGCATTAATTTACAAACTACAGAGTGTCTTCTTTCAAATGGAACCAAAAATATGTTTCCACTATATTCAGGTCTTGAGCTACAAGCATTTAGATTTGGGTACATCATTTTATGCGGAAATTGACTTTTTTGCCCCTGCCATAACAGGCTAAGTTACTGCCATTTTATACAATGTCAAGTGAAATTTGATTTTAGTGCACATTTTAACAACACAAAATGCAATTCTAAAAGTATGTATTTAATAAAAAAAATATTTGAGTGTACAATATTAAATTCTCAGCATGGTTCTCAGCAGGAAACCAATGGAGTGCCTCCTCCGGGTAGGGAATGAGGCGTTACCCCAAGTAAAGGAGTTCAAGTATCTCGGGGTCTTGTTCGCGAGTGAGGGGACAATGGAGCGGGAGATTGGCCGGAGAATCGGAGCAGCGGGGGCGGTATTGTATTCGCTTTACCGTACCGTTGTGACGAAAAGAGAGCTGAGCCGGAAGGCAAAGCTCTCGATATACCGGTCAATTTTCGTTCCTACCCTCACCTATGGTCATGAAGGCTGGGTCATGACCGAAAGAACTAGATCGCGAGTACAAGTGGCTGAAATGGGTTTTCTCAGAAGGGTGGCTGGCGTCTCCCTTAGAGTTAGGGTGAGAAGCTCAGTCATCCGTGAGGAACTCGGAGTAGAGCCGCTGCTCCTTTGCATCGAAAGGGGCCAGTTGAGGTGGTTCGGGCATCTGGTAAGGATGCCCCCAGGACGTCTCCCTAGGGAGGTGTTCCAGGCACATACAGCTGGGAGGAGACCTCGGGGTAGGCCCAGGGCTAGGTGGAGAGATTATATTTCGACACTGGCCTGGGAACGCCTCGGGATCCCCCAGTCAGAGCTGGCAAATGTGGCTCGGGAAAGGGAAGTTTGGGGTCCCCTGCTGGAGCTACTGCTCCCGCGACCCGATACCAGATAAGCGGATGAAGATGATGATGATGACAATATTAAAAGAAATTCAATACACAATTCAAGAACAATTTGATTTCACAGAAACATTTGAAATGGCAAATGGCATCTCCATAAAAAGCAAATGAGTAAATTTGAGAGTAAAACATTTCAACAATTTGACATGCAATTTTATTGAGATCCAACTTTTAAAACTATTCACGCAACTACAAATGATTTGCTTAACGTGGGGGGTATTCAACTGCATTACCAGGTCACAGAGTATCAGCGAAAAACAAAAATCAGCCTTGTCCAAGTTCATGATTCAGTCTCAATAGTGTTGCGAGTAGTTAATGATAAAATGTATTATGCAATTGTGAGTGAAATTTTAAATAAATGTAAATAATTTATGGTTAATCGTAAGATTATGCATTGAAACCAATGCATTATAATTAATCTCAGTAACAAACAATTTACTGGACATTTAAAGAGAATCTGCTCATTATTTTTCAAACAAGACACACAGATTTCTAAAAAGTGTGACAACGAGACATTTTAACTCCAATGCATTTAAAGTTTAATGTGTTTTTATTCAGAAGTTGTGCTGTTCTAAATTGTTATTGCAATGGCTTACTCAATGTACCAATCCTCTGACAATAATTCTCTCAGTTACCTGTTGTCATCACATACATGTAGTCTGATACATGATGAATCTGAATTGATTGGAAAGACCTGGATGAGTCAACAGAGGGCATAAGGGCTTTACTTTAAGAAACGTAACCTATTGACAAACTTGTTTTGTCTCGTTTACTAAAGTCTGTGTAGTTCAATAGTACAGTGAGGGAACAAATAATTTGATACCCTGCTGATTTTGTATGTTTGCCCACTGACAAAGAAATGATCAGTCTATCATTTTAATGGTAGATTTATTTGAACAGTGAGAGACAGAATAACAACAAAAAAATCCAGAAAAACGCATGTCAGAAATTTTATAAATTGATTTGCATTTTAATTAGTGAAATAT
>JACXGI010008120.1:0-34479 GCA_016801175.1 Esox masquinongy
TGTGTGTGTGTGTGTGTGTGTGTGTGTGTGTGTGTGTGTGTGTGTGTGTGTGTGTGTGTGTGTGTGTGTGTGTGTGTGTGTGTGTGTGTGTGTGTGTGTGTGTGTGTGTGTGTGTGACCAGTAGGCTAACTGTTTTCTAAAGTAGGATATCTAGGGGCTCTGTAGCCTAACAAGCTGTTTCAGGGTGTGAAACCGGCCGTTAATGCAAAATAGTGTTCATGAAGCCTAGTTCTGCTCTTGCAGCAGGCTAGCTTGTTTATAAATTATTTGATAAAGTCCCAACTTCTCTAAAAGCATTCATCATGTCTTAGCCTACTCTAAAGGCACAACCTCTGTATTGGTGTCACAATGACACCTGACGTTTGCATGCCACCGTCTTTGTGTCCCTCTTGCGATTGTCCTAATTGTACTGCTGTTGTGTTATTAACCTATAACTATTTGGATGCCTTCTCTCCCGTCACCCCCTCTCCTTCCCGGAGCCCCCAGTCCCTTGCCGCTCAGAGGCCTAACCGTTGCAGTCTCTTCTCTGTATAATTTAGGGTTACATTCCACAAAGCAAATGGGAGATGGACACCTCTGATGCAAAACTCGGTAGGTATTCCTTTTGGTTTCAAATCTTACTAATGATCTTCTCCTGACAGACCTAGAAGAGGACTGGCCACTCCTCAGAGCCTTCTTCCTCTCCAGGTTTCCTCCTAGGTTTTAACCTTTTTAGGTGGTTTTCCTAGCCACTGTGCTTCTACTGATGTTAAATGCATTTATGAAATACTTTTAATTAATCAATTACATTCATTATATGTGCTAACAACTTGACTTTAGAAGGTCCTTTCACTCAATGTTGGAAAACAAAGGTGAAAGTGTCAGTCTCCACCAAATTATAGACAAAAATGAAAAACACAGATGGTGTTTAAACAGTGGGCTTCAATTGATAATCCTGCATTCACAAAAACTGTTTCTGGTAGAGCTGGTATATATCTGGTAGTGATATGGAAAGATGTCTACAATATGTTGTGATAACTTGAGCTGACGCTTTATTGCTGAACAGACCTGTACAAGTTCTGGGCCAGTTTTAAATTATTAGTTGCACTACAGCTAGTTTGATGGCTTTTGCCATCAGGTCGTTATTTAACAATAACCCATACGCCATGCAAGTTATTTAACAATAACCCATACGCCATACAGGTTATTTAACAATAACCCATACGCCATACAGGTTATTAAACAATAACCCATACGCCATACAGGTTATTAAACAATAACCCATACGCTATACAGGTTATTAAACAATAACTCATACAGGTTATTTAACAGTAACCCATACGCCATACAGGTTATTTAACAATAACCCATACAAGTTATTTAACAATAACCCATACAGGTTATTTAACAATAACCCATACGCCATACAGGTTATTTAACAGTAACCCATACGCCATACAGGATATTTAACAGTAACCCATACGCCATACAGGTTATTTAACAATAACCCATACGCCATACAGGTTATTAAACAATAACCCATTTGCCATATAGGTTAATAAACAATAACCCGTACGCCATACAGGTTATTTAACAGTAACCCATACGCCATACAGGTTATTTAACAGTAACCCATACATCATACAGGTTATTTAACAATAACCCATACACCATACAGGTTATTTAACAATCCCTTATGCAGTAAAATTGTTCTTTTAACAGTAACCCTTATACAATACAGGTTCGTTAAGAATGACCCATACACAATGCCGGTTATTTAACAGTAACCCATATACAATTATATACAGGTATTTAACAATATCCCATATATAATACAATTAAGGTTATTCAACAATCACCCTTATACTATATAATGAGGTTAATTAACAACATCCCAAATACAATAACATTTGTTATTTAACAATAACCCATATACCATAAAATGAATGTTATTTAACAATAACCCATAACCTGTATTCTGTATGGGTTATTGTTGAATAACTTGTATTGTGTATTCAACAATAACCCATACACAGTTTAGGTTAATTAACAATAACCCATGCACAATACTATACAGGTTATTTAACAATTACCCATACACAATACAATACAGGTTATTTAACAATTATCCGTGCACATTACACTGTTATTTAACAATAACCCATACACAATACAATACATGTTATTTAACAATAACCCTTATACAATACATTTATCGACAATTAACAATAACCAATATACTACATGTTTGTCAGTTTTGTATTCCATACTCTAAATTCTCTAAGTGGTTCTAAATTGGTTGAACATGGA
This sequence comes from Esox masquinongy, assembly GCA_016801175.1. Taxonomy (NCBI): domain Eukaryota; kingdom Metazoa; phylum Chordata; class Actinopteri; order Esociformes; family Esocidae; genus Esox; species Esox masquinongy. The sequence goes on from JACXGI010008120.1 coordinate 2,290, forward strand.
ATTACAGAATGTTTCTCAGTGGCAGTCCAAATGTGTCAAAAGCAGAGTGTAGTAGCTAGAATCGTATTTCTTATTTTCATGGGTGGTGAGGTGACATGGTCAGTTTCCCTTACAGACAAGCTGGATGGCCTGATGATGGGGGGGAAGAGGAAGAGGGAGGGACAGGACATGACCGGCATGGATGATTTTCTCCAATTGCCAGACGACTACGACACCCGGCACTCAGAGCCGGGCAAGAAGAGGGTAAAGTGGCCCTCTGTCCAGTCTCACCTGTTTCTGACCATGAAATATTGACATTTCGTGAACCATCTTCATCCCATATCAATGCATTTTTGTTTGTAACCTTTATTAATCTATGCAATGACAGCCTGACTGACTGTAGGATATAGTTTGCAGACCATGAAATGTGGTCATTTGGTCTCCTGCACATCTGTATCTCAAGACACATGGATAATTTAATTACTAGAACAGGATGATTTACTGAATAAATGTGGCTTTTAGTTGTGCTCCCACAGTGCTATTTTGCAAAATGAATTTGAATATTTGATTTGCAATGTCTAAGCATCTAGCTAGCATCAGCGTAACATGCTCGCTCCAAGTTACTACTGCTCATGACCCCTGCTGGATATTTTCCTCCCTGTCCTCTAGGTTCGCTGGGCTGACCTCGAAGAGCAAAAGGACGCTGAACGCAAGCGCGATATTGGCTTTGTGGTGGGTCAGACCGACTGGGAAAAAATTACAGACCAGACGGGACAAATAGCTCAGAGAGCTCTCAACCGGACTAAGTATTTCTAACAACAGAATATCACTCCCGCCCCTGCTTCTTGATTTATAGGTATATCCATTTCTTTATTTTAAATAATGATTTCATACAGTATTGCCATGTTTTGGGGTGTATGAGAATGGCATTTATGTCATGACATGTCATTGTTTATTATAGTTAAGACAGAGGGTTGATAGTTATTTTAAAACCTTTGGAAGGGGGCAGTCTCACTGTTTTTTTTTATATTCCATGTTTTCATTAGATAGCCCAGTGATAAAAGATAGGAGAGATTGTGATAGAATAATTGTATCAAAACTTCCATTGGAAGGCAGCAACTTAGACCACTAAACTACCACATCTAATCGCTATTTTGACTGGAATTTGTGGCTTTTTAATGTGAAAGATAATTGCCATTTACTTGAATATGGATTAAGATATGCTTCCTGTTCAACTATCATATTTGTATAACATTTTAGAAAAGCACTTTCATCAGTATGTTTGCCTAATTTGGACATGGCTGATAAACAGGATGATATTATGTTGTTGTAAAATTTAATTTAAAGGCTAATTGGACAGAAATTGCAGTTTTCCCCTGTGATCGATCGCCTATGTTTCAATCAGTTTTGTTTCTTCCTCTAGGTCTGCAGACTGAATATTTCTCCACAAAAATAACTCATCAGGACTACAGTTCCAATTGTCAATAGCTGTTTTTCCATTAGTAGAATATGTAAAAATGCTTTGTCTTGTGTTGAAGACATTCTTGACGTTTGTTTAGAATATTTTGTTTTCCTTCGTTCTATGCATTTGAGGGTAGATTATTGCACCAGTTTAGCGTTGCTTCTCATTTTATACTGTACAAGCTGTAATGCCTACCTGTATGTTAGCACTGTTGCTTATTATGAGAAATAAACTCATGAAACAATAAAGGTTACAAACAAAAACAAAACAACTTGGAGAGTCTTGTATGACTGGTCGTATAGGCCAAGAACAGTCTTCGGTGATATCTGTTTTCTCTGGACCACATATATTGTAGGACCTTAAAATAAAAGTAGGTTTTTATAGGAGCTTGCATGTGGCCTAAGGAGATCTTTCGGAGTGCCAAGCTGGCCACCACTGTGTTTGTTTGAGCCTTGTCTGTGCTGGTTTCTGGTGAGTAGTTGCGAAGCCTCTTGGGCAATGCAAATTGGCCAGCATTGCGATGGAAGGCATTGCCAGTAGGATTGTCCTGGTCTCATCGCACTCAGCAATTTTTTCTGGCTGCTTGGGCTCCTGCAAAGCCAGCAGTGGTCATCAGGTGAGTGAGGATACTCGCACGCCTTGACCCATTACAAATTCTGGTTGGATGAGCAGTGCAGGGGATAAAACTGAATGACTTGGCACAAATGCCTTTGGCGTTGATGCCATGATACCAGGCCTTAGATAACATTAGTTTTGTCTGATGAATACAAAATAAAAATAATTTCAAAGTTATGAAAATGTGAGTATTTTACTCGACCTCAATACTGGTGTTTGTATCTCTGAAGTCCTGCTTTTTTGTAATGGGATATATGTAGCCTAGGTAAGTGGTGTAATGGTAGCCAATGGGTTGTTTGTTGAAAGCCTGGGCCAAGTGACTGGCCTTGGGTATTGACAACTGTCATCCACATTGCCTGTCATCTGCAGGGAGGCTTTTCAATGCACGCTGTTGGCAGAGTATAACAAAATGAAATTAGTGGTCAATAAAAGCACATTGAACCACTTCATTATCTATAATTAAATTTTAATTAAATATCTGTCACATTACATTCCACACGTAATACCCAATTTACAGTACAGTATGGATTTTGTGCTGTTTAATGATCTTTAAAATAATTATCTTGCAGCTTGAATAATAGCTATACTGCATCCCTTGTATGTAAAATGCAGCCACAGTGTCAATTGTATGGTAAAGAATCATTTCTATAACTTGCTCACTAAATCAAATGTTGGGTTATCATAATTATTTTGTTTACTGTACAGTTATGTCCTCTTGAGTATGGCTCACAATGCAACCCTAAATATCAATCCTTGATTTAACAAAAAAATAAACTAAAAAATAAACCTTGTTGGCAGTGACTTGTATTGCCAGCCCATGCGTGCTACTCTTTTTTTTGTATTCTTGTCAAAAAATTCATTCCAATTGCTGATTTGATTGGAATACATTGACTCATACACAGCTATAATCCTAACAGTTTTTTTCTGCAAACCTTTAATCTGAGATTTTGATGCAGTTCTATGATCATCATTGATCATTAACTTTATCAATTCCAATAATCTGAATTGTGTAGTTGTGTTCTATGCTGTACCAAATTTACTTTAGCTCAAAGGTTCTAACCCTAAGGTTCTAATCCACACACAAGACGTGTCCATAACAAAGACTGGTTCTAATCTAAAGACGACCTGTTTACAACAAGGACTGGTTCTAATCTACAGACAAGACCTGTCCACAGGAAAGACTGGTTCTAATCTACAGACGACCTGTTTACAGCAAGGACTGGTTCTAATCTACAGACGACCTGTTTACAACAAGGACTGGTTCTATTCTACAGACAAGACCTGTCCGCAGGAAGGACTGGTTCTAATCTACAGATGACCTGTTTACAGCAAGGACTGGTTCTAATCTACAGACATTCATACAGTACTTAATTTAAATAGCTGGTCATTACGTGAGCCCCTAGGAGACCCATGATAATCCTAAATGAAATGATGATTTTCCTGAAGATGCATTTTGTGCACAAGATGACACTGCTGAAACCACTGTAATAATCCTCAGATGACACTGCTGAACCCACTGTAATAATCCCCAGATGACACTGCTGAAACCACTGTAACAATCCCCAGATGATACTGCTGAAACCATTGTAATAATCCCCAGAGGACACTGCTGAAACCACTGTAATAATCCCCAGAGGACACTGCTGAAACCATTGTAATAATCCCTAGATGACACTGCTGAAATCACTGTAATAATCCCCAGATGTGGCTGGCTTTGAAGATGTTCTGAGAACATACCTGTTGAAGACCTGATTTGATTGACATATCCACTATGGATCTACTGTATCTGATATGGAACTTAAACTTCCTGTGAAATGGCTGGAACTTTAAGCAGAGACGCCAAGGTGAGAATATTGTGGAATTGTAGGAACAAAAAGTGAATCTGTGAAGTAATTGTTGATTACAAAATATTTTTATTACTAGATTGCCAGGCTGTCCTAAAGACCATTGTTGATGGTCTTTAGGACAATGATCAATATCCAAAAGCTCAATGATATACTGAATTTCTTTAGTGAGTGAAAAGGCATTGTTTTATACAATATTTCCATTATTATTTTAATTATACATGTAACATCAATTTCAACAAATCTTTATAAAAACCTAAGTTAATGTAAAAACTAAAAAACTCGTATGTTTGCTTAAAGTCATAGTGATTTCCCAAAAAAGCTTTGATAATAAAGGCTGCATTGTTTTGATGTACAGTACATTTAAGAAAATTATTGTGATGAGTGAGGGGAAAGGCGACAGCCATAGTAAATTGAAAGGGGGCAGCCATTGTATATTAAAGAATTTGTTCTTGTGTGGCTTGTTTAATTTTTGTCTCCGTCTAGATTCTTTGGAAGTGTTCCCTCCTGTGCGTTGGAAAAACATTTTGTTAATTGAATCATACAATTCTTAGATTCCCTCAGGCATTTACAGTTAGGTCCGGAAATATTTGGACACTGACACAATTTTCATAATTTTGGCTCTCTACGCCACCACGATGGATTGGAAATGAAAAATCGAGATGCAATTGAAGTTCAGACTGTCGGCTTTAAATCAAGAGGTTGAACAAAAATATTGTATGGAACGTACAGGAATTGCAACCATTTTCATACACGGTCCGCTTATTTCAGGGGCTCAAATATGATTTGAAAAATTTACACAATCATAAATAAAATGTTCATTTTTAATACTTTGTCGAGAATCCTTTGCAGGCAATGACTGCTTGAAGTCTGGAACGCATGGACATCACCAAACGCTGGGTTTCCTCCTCTGTGATGCTTTGCCAGGCCTTTACTGCAGCTGTCTTCAGTTCTTGTTTGTGGGACTTTCTGGCTTAAGTTTTGTCTTCAGCAAGTGAAATGCATGCTCGATCAGGTTGAGATCAGGTGATTGACTCGGCCATTGCAGAATATTCAATTTCTTTGGCATTAAAAACTCCTGGGTTGCTTTCGTAGTATGTTTTGAGTCATTGTCCATCTGTAAAGTTAAGTGCCGTCCAATCAACTTGCTGAATTTGGCTGAATCTGAGCGAACAATATATCCCTATACACTTAATTATTAACTTGGCTTATTTTTTCTTCTGTCACATCATCAATAAACACTAGTGTCCCAGTGCCAGTGGAAGCCATGCGTGCCCATGACATCACACTGCCTCCACCATGTTTTGCAGATGATGTGGTATGCTTCACATCATGAGCTGTTCCAAGCCTTCTCCATACTATTTTCTTCTTATCAATCTGGTACAGTTTCATCTGTCCAAAGATTGCTGTTCCTGAACTGGGCTGGCTTTTTTAGATGCTTTTTTGGGAAAGTGTAATCTGGCCTCTGTTTGTGAGGCTTATTTAAGGTATTGGGGTGAACCCTCTGTATTTGCTGTCAAAGTCTTCTCTTTATGGTAGACTTGAATAATGATATGCCTCCTGGAGAGTGTTCTTCACTTGGCAGAATGTTGTGAAGTGTTTTTTCTTTACCATGGAAAGGATCCTACTATCATCCACCATTGTTGCCTTCCATGGACATCCAGGCCTTTTTGTGTTGCAGAGCTCACCAGTGTGTATTTTTCTCAGAATGTACCAAACTGTTAATTTGGCCACTACTAATTTTCCAGCAATCTCTATTTTTTGCAGCCTAAGGATGGCCTGTTTCACTTGTATTGAGAGCTCCTTTGACTGCATGTTGTGGGTTCACAGCAACAGCTTCCAAATGCGAATGCCACACCTAGAGTCAACTCCAGTCCTTTTACTTGCTTTATTGATGAAGATATAACAAAGGAATAGCCCACACCTGTCCATGAAACAGCTTTTGGGTCAATTGTCCAATAACTTTTGGTCCCCTGAATAAGTGTGGGCTACATATTAAAGAGCTGTAATTCCTAAACCCTTCCTCCAATTTGGATGTGAATACTCTCAAATTAAATCTGAGAGACTGCGCTTTAAGCCCATATTCATTATTTAACTATAACTTGAATATATTTTGGTAAACAGCCAAAATAAAAACTTGTCAGTGTCCGATTATTTCCGGACCCAACTGTAATTGCCTTCAAATTGCATGTTATAATTGTAGGCAGACACACTTTTACTAAGGCCTCTTGTATTATTGCTTCGTTAACTGAATTGATATTGGAAAAATAGATGAAGATTTCAGTCTGCTTGCTTCAAAATGATGGGCTGGCATACGAGACTATGCGCAACAATTAAACAGACCTTTTGATGCGAGTAGAAAATGATACATGTATTAAATAGAAATGGGATGTTGTAGTCATTACTCTGTATGGTCAACAGATGCTTTTATCCAGGGCAACGAGTACAACTGTCATTGACATTGACACTCATTCAGATATTTGGCCAAAGATTCCAACGCAGGAATATAGTGTGTGTGTATATATATATTTAACCATAATATATTTAACTGTCATAAATGTATGTATATATGTATGTGTGTGTATATATATATATTTAACCATAATATATTTAACTGTCATATATATATGTGTGTATATATGTGTGTGTGTGTGTATATATATTATATATATTATATATATATATGAAATGTACCCTCCTTACTTTCCGTTATTATCTTTTTTCCACTGACTTTCCTTTAACCAATTCACTTTTTTATTTTTATCTCTAAAAGAAAAATCTTAATTCTGCTACCTGTAAATGCTACCTAGGAGTCTAATTTATTTTCCTCATATCCTTTTACCTCTAAAAAGAGTTGAGGAGGCTGGTAATTGAGAAAATCCAAATGACAAAAGGCCTATGTTGTGATAGGACTTCTGAATTCAGCAGGTACATCACTGTCCAGTTTACAGATTACTTTATAGATGGCTTTCTTCCAGGAGGGGTCAGAGTCTCTGGCCAGGGAGATTGCAATATAAAACTCTTGTAGTGTGATCTCTGCAACTTCAAGGAACCTGTCAGGGACCTGTAGATTAAAGGCACAATCTATAAGAAACGTAAAGGGGCAATCTCGAATTCTAACATCAGGTCACTGTGACACATTTTTATTAAGAAGCAGATTGGCTCTAACGGTAACTACTAATGTTTTGAAAGTTGTCAACATTATCGATTGAACCTACACACAAAGTACTGGAAGATATCCACCAACACAATGTAATGGTACTGAGAATTTTATATTGGTGTGAAAGCTGCCAGCCGCAGAAAACAGTTCAACGCGAAGCGTTTACTATATCGGTACAGTAAACAGGCAGTTCAACATGAACCGTGTACTTTATCAGAACAGACAAAAGACATTTCATCATAAAGCGTGTGCTATATTGGAACAGACAAAAGACATTTCTACATAAAGCATCTACTATATCAGAACAGAAAACCGCTCTGCAGTATAGCCTGATTATAGTGGGGAGGTTGTATGCACAGAGGGGTTGTATCTATAGCTGCAAAGGGGGGGACAGATTTGAATATTTACACTGCATGCACAGTGATGCAGAGGTGTACAGAATGTAAATGCAGTATAGTCAATATTTGTATTAGAGGTTATGTGAGTGGAATGTCGCATGGAACATTTTCTGATATAGGAAGTACTTCTGTCACCTGGCTAACAGATGTGAGGTAAGTTGTATGTGCTTTTATGACAAAACATTATTCCTTTACCTTAACATGTAAAAAAATAAAAAGAAAAGAAAAGTACAATAGTTTTATATACACTTGTGTGTGTGTGTGCGTGTGGATATGTATGTCTATTCTAAATACCTTAAACTGGTATGTGTCTAGTGTTTTGCGAGAGCCGAGATCACAATGCTTGAAATGTTTCTGGCAGGGAGGGCAATAACTGAGATGGGGGCTCCCATGTCTAGCAAAGTGATGAAATGTGAAAAATAGCAGATTTTCGTCAATCTTTCAAAATGTTTAATGACTTAAAGGGATATGCCATCCCAAAACAGTCCTATGACATACCAGTATATAAAGTGCAGACCAGCGGTATCTAGCCAGTGACTCAAGTCAATTGGTTTGGTTCGGCAGTCTTTGGGTTGCTCAACCCTGTTAAAGCCCTATTGGGCTGCCAAACATGAACAGTGTGTTGTGCCAATGATTTGCATTACTCCTGCCCCCCCTCATCATCACTTCCCTGCATTCTGGTAATTCTGTTTGAACTTCAGAACCTCTGTGCTATCAGGTATTCATCCCCAGGAGATATCTACAGCACCCTTCATGTTCTGGACTGATATCTGCTCCACCCAGTGTGTTGTGGGCTGATATCGGCTCCAGCCAGTGTGTTCTGGGCTGATATCGGCTCCACCCATTGTGTTGTGGGATGATATCGGCTCCACCCAGTGTGTTGTGGGCTGATATCGACTCCACCCAGTGTGTTGTGGGCTGATATCGACTCCACCCAGTGTGTTGTGGGATGATATGAGCTCCACCCAGTATGTTGTGGGCTGATATCGGTTCCACCCATGCCGCATTTCCACTGGTGCTTTACCCCGGTACCAGGGCTTCACCGGTGATTTATGCTAATGTTGGCTCTAGACTTTCCTGTTTCGACTATGTATTTGGTACGAAGGACTTAAGGAGGGGCTCAGGTGAGGAGGGAGGAGTAAACTATCAACGCAATTTGATTTTCCGGTTACGAAAAATGAAAGGCGATATTTTTCTGTTAGTAAAATAAACAATATCACCGCGCTCAGTTTGTTTATAAAATGGTGTTTGAACTTGAGGAACAAAACTAATTTCTTCCTCAAACTTCTGCGACCGGCTCCTTTGCCACCTACACTTGTGACACTGCAACTAAGTCAGTGTATTCATTATTTAATTTAATAAGTATTTTGTCAAAACTATCTACCTTTAATACAAGGATTCGGGAGACTTCTGAGGTAATTTTGTGTTATAGGCTCTGCAGGCTACGTCTCGGTCTCAGCGCTCTGTTTTTCTTTTGAGTCAATGGCATCTTATTACATTCAGTCGTTCCATCTCTTTCCATTCTGAGTCTTTTCTTCCCTGTACTGTTGTTTTATTTTTGTTTTATCAGGGATCTGTTTGTTAGATCGGATGAAAACTATTACGAGAGGCCTAAAGACTAAGCAAATGATACACATCGCTATTGGAATAGCACAACGTGGCGTTTTCTGTTGAGTCAATGGCATCGTACCTCCTTCGGTCGTTCCAACACTTTCTGTTGTGAGTCTTTGCTTCCCTGTACTGTTGCTTTATTTTCTTTATTTTATCAGGGACCTGTTTGTTAGATTAGATGAAAACCATTACAAGAAGCCTAACGGCTCAGCAAATGATAGGCTACACATATTCGAATAGCACAAAATGCGGCGTTTTCGCAGCACGTAACGCGTCAACCAGCAAACCCCGCCCTAAGTCCTAAAGTCCGGGGCTTGGCACCAAGTGAGAGCTGGGCTACTCGGCCACAGCCTAGTGGCTGACTGGCGCTGGCCCGTGTCAGTGGAAACAGGAACATTTCTGGGTAAAACACCAGTGTTTGGCACCAGTGGAAATGAGGCAACACGTGTGTTGTGGGCTGATATCAGCTCCACCCAGTGTGTTGTGGGCTGATATCAGCTCCACCCAGTGTGTTCTGGGCTGATATCAGCTCCACCCAGTGTGTTGTGGGCTGATATCAGCTCCACCCAGTGTGTTGTGGGCTGATATCAGCTCCACCCAGTGTGTTGTGGGCCAATATTTGCCCCACCCAGTGTTTTTGTACTGCCAGGATCATGTTAAGTTTTGCTTGTCAAACCGGTGGGTGGTTTGTTTCAGTTGTGCTGGTTAGTATCTGGCAGTCCATCCTGTATTAAGTCATTCAGTATTGTCATGTAGTACTTTTTGTTTGTAGTTGCGTATTACTTGTCCTGTAAACCAGCTAGTGGGCTAATATAGCTCCCCTAGTTAATAATAAAGGCCAGATAAATAATAAAGGCCAGCTATATTGATTGATATAACCACTAAAAATTGTGACGAGATCTTGAAATGGACAGGTAAACGTAGAAAAATGTCTCTTGGGCATAAAACCCTGTTATATTTAATGAAAGTAGATTTTTTTAAAATAGTAATTTTTCTTAAAGATTTTGGTGTCCTACCATACCTGTACAGGCCAATGAACAATGCATTAGGTGTGCTGTTATCTCCTTTGAACAGATTATCTACAACAGGGCTGCCCAAACCTGTTCCTGGAGATCTACTGTCCTGTAGGTTTTCTCTCCAACCCCAGTTGTGACTAACCCCATTAAGCTTTTCATCCAGCTCATTATTAGATTCAGGTAGGTTAAATTTGAGATGGCGAGAACCTACAGGACTGTAGATCTCCAGGAACTGGGTTGGGCAACCCTGGTCTACAGGAATCCCACAATAACACAATTAACAATGATTATATGTAAATGTATATATTACTAATAAACATGAGACACAGACAGTAGCAGCACATTGCATAGAGCATTTTGCAATTCATATTCAATAACTGGTTCTGTTTTATTATTTTATTCTGTCTTGCTACACAGAATCATTTTGTCTTTTTGTTTTTCTACTTTAGTTGTGCCAGAGTACACAGTCTCATTAACAGCCACATCCTGGGAAAAATTGCCTTGCTCAGCATCAGAACAACAACAACAGATATTTCAACTTTCTGGCTTAGGGATTTGATCTGGCAACCTTTCGGTTACTGGTCAGATGCTCTGAACACTCTGATGCTCCTACCTGTGAATCTGCTTAGCAAAACCAAATGTAAGTATGCAAGACCAGAATGGCTAAACACAAGGCTAAATTAATTTATCAGAAAGATTTAGCTTACATTACCTGAAAGTCATTTGCCTTGTTGTAGTGCGTGTTAAGGGCTCTGAAGAGTTCAGAATCTCTGCCTACTGTTAGATTCTGCACACTGGCAACACCCTGCACTTGGGCCTGACGGGCGAACTTCTCCATCTGAATGTAGTAGAACTCTCTGAAGTTACTGAACCATTTAATCAGCTGGGACAGAATACAGCGGCTGAGCTGAATGGGACACACATCAAAACAATTTGGGTAAGTGTGTCATTGAATACCTTGGCTAAGTAAATTACACTTGTGATTGTCATGTATGCTTTATTAATTTTGTGATGTAGGTTTTATGTATTTGATTTGTATGAGAGTTTTCATCCCACCAGATTTTTTGTCAATAAATCATATGAAATATTTGAATAAAGCAAGTTGCTCACAGTTTTCTTTTGTGATTTATTTATTATTTCTTACTAAATTATAACACACCATTGAAAACGTCATCCATGATCCACTAATTGAAATGGTTATTCATTCTATGCTTTTCAAGATATCAAACACCCTTTTGGAAAATTTAAAAGTTGTATATTTCATTACCTGGACATCTGGGAAAAAGGTTTTGAGAATGTTAGAGCTTGGATAGCGAGTGTAGAAGAATATCAGTTTGGCCTTCTTCAGATGCTGGGTGGTCAGTCCCTCCTACACATTCAGGTTAGGGTATTAACACGCTGTATTCAAACCATGCACACATGGCTTTTTAAGCATGAATATAGGTTGTTACTACATTGTTACATTTCAATATAATACACAGACCTCCTTTTGAAAGGTTTCTGTTCCCTTAATCCAGACAACTCTTATCAAAAAAACACCTATTCTTTTACATCAATGTTTGCCCTTTCCTGTCATCATTAGACTATACTCAGATAGCAATTTCCGTAGTATAAGAGATTCCAAGATCAAAGGGACAGTTCTTATTTATGTGTTGTACCACAGCTGCTAATGCTACCTCAGAAATGGTTATTTTGGAAATAGAGGAAACAAAATTGATGTTTATTTATGAACTATGGTTGTGGGCAGCGGAAGGTTATTATGAGATACTTAAACTTCAAAGAAAGGTGGAAGCTTTCTTAGGCACAGTTATTGATGTGGCATATCTGAATCCAAGAGCCTCACTAAAACTAACCAAATAATTATTTGGTGGAAATCCAAGATTTCGAACACAATTCATGCTTGACCATGTAATTATATTACATATTCAACAACTCATTGGCGAATAACCACTATAGTTCACAAGTTTGGGGTCACTTAGAAATGTTCTTGTTTTTGAAAGGAAAGCAATTTTTTGTATTTTTTATAATAACATTAGATTTTTTATAGTAACATTAGATTAAACAGAAATACAGTGTAGACATTGTGACAATGCAACAACTATTTAGGGTAGAAGCACCACTGGTATTCTGTCTATAATGAAGTGGCCTGCACCGTCACCAGATCTCAAACCTATTGACCTGTTGTGGGACAGCTTAACCATATGCTATGTAAATGCCCATCAAACCAAACCAATTTGTGGGAGGTGCATCAGAAAGCATAGGATGAAATCTCTTCATATTACCTCAACAAATTCACAACTAGAATGCCAAAGTTCTGCAAGGCGGTAAATGATGCAAATGGGGGATTGCAAAAAAGTTTGAAGAACACAATTATTCTTTCAATTAAAAATAATTTCCTTGTCAATGTCTATTTCTCATAAATTGTTCTATGTTTCCTATTCAAACTCGAATGTTTTCATAGAAAACAAGGACATTTCTAAGTGACACCATACTTGTGAACGGAAGTGTGGTGTTCTATAGTCAAACAGAGCAACAGGCTAGTGGTGTTGGAATACTCTGGCAAAGTACACATGTATTTCCTACTGGAGACTAAGGGTTCAATTCCTGTGGTCTCACTTCCCACTGAAAACCATCAGCTTCTACATGACTGGCTGCCCCCGATGCTTGAATTGAGCAAGCACAGTTAATATTAGTACATTAAATAAACCCTTTTGAAAGGATACATTCAGCACATATGAATTTCTCTTCACCGTACGCTCCAAGCTTCCACACTCCATCTTGACATCAGGGAGACCGAGGCAGTCCACAACCAGATGATGACTCCTGGCCATGGGGTGGTGAGCCTGGGAACTGCCCAGTGGCTTGGAGCACACCTTGGATCTCACTTGGACTGGATCACAGTGTAAGTGAACTTCCTCTGGAGTAGGCATACCAGTGTTGGGGGTTCTAAGATGTATTGCTTCAGAAACATCTTGCTGAGGGCAGTTGTGTTTGAGGTGAAGTATTGTGCGGTCATCTTGTTGCGGAGCAGGCTGGTGGTATGGAAGTGGGGTCTGATTGGCATGGAGAGAGTGTCTAACTTTTAGGTTTAGTGAACATGGGCCAGTCACTGAAACAGGCTTTTGAACAACCAGAGTCAGAGCCTCTGTTTGAATTGCTGGTAGTTGGCCAATAACTCCCTCAGTGTGTAGGGGGAGTTGAAGCATGCTGTCAAAGTGGGAGGATGAGGATGCAGGCATGTGAGAGCTGAGGACAACAGCCTCATCTTCTGTTCCCTCCTTGTCACTGCCCTCAATTGGCAGCTGGGGCGACTTGAAGAAAGTATGTGAAATGTTTTTGAAAATTGTGTCAACACTCAAATTTACGGCTCTGGAGATCTCATACTTGAGCATATTTGCAAGAAGCTTGTCCTTGTCTGGGTTTGAGTTAGCAAACTCAACTAGCTTGTTCTTCAGCCATCCCAAGTTACCTCTATCTAAAGGCATTTTGTTACACTCACTGTAAGGGCCAATACCCACCTCAGTAGAAGTCTTTGTCTCCAGATAGCTGTTGTTCCAAGTACTATGGGAGTCATCCTTTCCTGTCACACCCATTGAACATGGATCCTCATTGATGTCCAATTTAGACTCGACCTGGTTCTCAAAGATCTGGATGAACTTAGAGTGAAGTTGTCCCAGGAGCCTCTGCATGGTCAGAAGCTCTTCTCTCAACCTACGTCCGTCCTCTGTGTTTGTCCTGCTAGTACACAAGTGGTCATGGTACTGTGGTAATCTCTGGTTCTCCTGCCTGTCTTCTAACATCTCAAGTGAACTGGTTTGGTTGGTCTGCCCCTCGTGTCTGAAAATGCCGTGGGAACTTTGAGGTGAACTCGCCATACCTTGGATTATGTTCTCCACTCTGGCACGTTTTGCTTGGTATTGGTTCCCAAGATCCAGGGCCCAGTCCTGGGTGATTTTGACCTCATGAGGGGTGACTCTCCTGGGGCTGGCTCTGGTGGAGGCCTGGCTTGCTGGAAACAGAGGCTCCATGGTGCCTTGGCTGCTGCAACTGGATGACATGCTGCTGTCGTGGTGAACTAGGCCAAGGCTTGTCACGGCAGAGATGGAAACAGGATCTCCAGATTGGTAATATGTTGCTGTGCTCTCCTTCACTGCCCGTTTGATATCTATGGGTGTCAGCACATGCAAAAAGAAGAGAGATCTGTTAAAGTGAGATAACAACAGAGGGGAGGAAGAGACGTATATGCTGTAAAGAAAGGACTGAAGATGCTCTGCCTGGTCCTCTGAGTGGGTTATGATGGAGGAATTTTGCTGTGTACCAAAATGGTTTGGGCAATCAGGTGACAAAAATAAATATTACATAAACAATTACCAGTTTAGGGTTACCCACCCATAACCCTAACCGCACAGTGTAGGGTTACCCACCCATAACCCTAACCGCACAGTGTAGGGTTACCCACCCATAACCCTAACCGCACAGTTTAGGGTTACCCACCCATAACCCTAACCGCACAGTGTAGGGTTACCCACCAATAACCCTAACCGCACAGTTTAGGGTTACCCACCCATAACTATAACCACACACAGTGTAGGGTTACCCACCCATAACTATAACCACACACAGTGTAGGGTTACCCACCCATAACCCTAACCACACACAGTTTAGGGTTACCCTAACTATTACCGCACACAGTTTAGGTTTATCCTAACCACACACTCTGGTGAGGGAAAAAAGCTTTAAGCATTTGGGAAAGTTGTATTAAAATATATACACTTTAATAAAAAGGCTAAGTTAATGTAATATCAATACTGCAAAATTGCGTTTTCTCCAGAAAACCAAATGTTATTGGAAAATCAATATTGTACAGATGGTTGAGGTTTTAAATCAATTTATCCAGGGGTATGACAAAATTGTACAGTCATTACTGTTCTAATTAAGTTTGTTACCAGGTTATAATAGTGTGCTTTCGTATATGACCTAAAGACCCCAGATGTATGCAATGTCATGCATTAGAACAGCCCCTAGCCTGGTACATTGGCCATTAACCACACTCCCTATTGCTGTACTGGTAAATTCATATATAGTTTTGACATTGGCAATAATCCTAACATTATGAATTTTTGTCAGCTTTCCATATAGTTTCCAGACAATGATGTGTATGCATAGTTTGCTGCAAAATGTTGTAATAATTGAAATACTTGAATTAAGCAAATAATAAAGCACTAATATAATTTCTTTAAAAAATGTATTCATCAAAATTAATTATTTTATCAGAGATAATTATTTAAATGGCCTTGTAGCAGGACATATTACCTAAATATTAATACCTGTTAATAATTTAATACAATCCAATCACATCATTTATTTGGATGAATATAACAAAGTATGTTTAAAATCATTTTTGAAAGCATTTTCCTTATTGAGAAGATCTTAAAGGTTATAGGCTAGTATTAATTTGTCTATTTCCAGAAACAACACGGACACACTAGAAAAGGATGTAAACTTACCTGTTGCACAAAGGGAAGACAGCCGATCTACAGATAGCTGTCCAGAGAATAGAGCAGAACTTGTGCTTGGTAGAAGGGAGCACGATCATTTCAGGGGTACTGTATTTCACAGGACTGGATCAATCCACATGAGGGGGCGTGGCTGAGGCTTCTTTATTTTATGACTCTCATTATCAATTAGCTCATACCATCACGGTCTATGTCTGAGTCTATGTAGGGATACGGAAAATGTGTTTTGAATGTGTCAGTTTTACATTTAAAAAGCAGAAAAGCAAGTTTCTTATTTGCTGATAAAGTTTTACACTATTGTAGACATATGTTAATAAATCTTGCAATTCTTATTTAACATTTTATATTAATCCATCGGTCACACAAAAAAGATTGAATTAATTATCATCTTTACCACTCTGCATTTACATTTTTATTTTAAACAACAAAATGTAGCTACATTTAATCAAAATACATCCTTGATGTCCCACTATCGTAAAGACTCGATTGGTTTCTCCTTATTCGCTTCAGCACAGAGCTTTTCTGCTGCTCTTTTTTATTACCGTTCTGCTGGTAGCAAAAATGTATGCTGGCAGCACTGTCAGATTTCTTCTTTCAAAATAAAAGCCATCAATGAAATGTATAGCAATGTGTTTAACTCATTATAACGACAGCTAAAACAAACATATATAGACATTCTAACCCACCCACAATTTGCATAGGCTTAAAATGAATTGACTTACTGTGTACTGCATTGAAGCCATTGGAGTGGGTGCGTCAGAAAGTGCTGCTAGCTATACCCCATGAAATTACAATTTCTATTGATTCTACACACCCTAGTGAGTATTTCTCAAAAGCCATGTTCCACTTCAATTTGTCTAGATTTTTTGTTATAAGGCAATATATGGTCTGCACATTTTATGGTTTAATATTGTTCTTAAAAAACTATATTTTGAAAATGTAATCTTTTTCTATTAATTGCATTCTTTAGAAAACGTGCCTTTGGTTACTATTTACTATATTTAGAACAAATTATACACAATGCCATATATTGACATGGGCGCTTTTATTTGGAAGGTTTGCACATTACAATATGATTTTGACGTCTAATTTAGTGCTGCTGGCAAATTACTAACTATTTTTGCGGCAATGTTATCACACTACCGATGAACACTGCTCCAAAAAATTAAGGGAACACTTGAGTTGTTCCCCAACTCAAATGGGCCACATAGCTTCAGAACAAAGAACAGATACACTGATAGCTTCAACAGATTGACAGAAGGACCCAATGATCTATTGATACCTTTCAAGGATGTGAGTCGCAAACAAATAAACAAAGACAGAATCTCCTCTCCCACATTTACGACACTATCAGCACATCTAGCACTCTGTCAGTTATGTTCTGCTTCCAATCTGGCTTTTGTGGCAGGGGTGGTGTACTTTTATTGGGCGAAAACATGATTGTTGTAGTTGGTAACAGGAATGAAATATTTTTGACTCCATGATGTCCATCTTGTTTTCTTTTTGAACTTGTTGAGCCACATTTCTGGAGTTTTAATGGTCCCAGCTGTACGGGACCATTTATAGTTCTGTTTGTCTTGTCCTGTCTTGCCCTCTCCTGGTCTTAAGTTGCTTCACATGTCCTTATTTGATGTTTCTTTCCTGTCTTCCCTCAGTCAATCAGTCATCATACTCACCTGTGTTTGCACTTACATGTGTCCTGTTCCCTCATGAGTCTGTGTATTTAGTTCACTCCTTCTCTTCCAGTCTTTCTGGATTATTATTATGTGTGACGTTCCTGTCTGTCCGGTGTTTAGATATTTTAGTTCAGTATTTAAGTTCAAATTTCAAGTTTCAAGGTTTATTTGTCAAATGCACCAAACAACACTGCGTCATCCTGCAGAATGAAATTCGTGTGACATGGCACCCAACAACTACATAGTGAGAGTTAAGAAGAAGAATCTATAAGCAAAAATACAGCCAGACAAAAAGTAATAATCAAATAAAGCAACAATATACATAACACTGTACGCTAACAGCAGTTTAAGAAAGAGTACTGTAAACTAGCAGCAGTCTGGGTAGTATTATTGATATAGCAGCAGTCTGGGTAGTATTATTGATATAACAGCAGTCTGGGTAGTATTATTGATATAACAGCAGTCTGGGTAGTATTATTGATATAGCAGCAGTCTGGATAGTATTATTGATATAGCAGCAGTCTGGGTAGTATTATTGATATAGCAGCAATCTGGGTAGTATTATTGATATAGCAGCAGTCTGGGTAGTATTATTGATATAGCAGCAGTCTGGGTAGTATTATTGATATAACAGCAGTCTGGGTAGTATTATTGATATAGCAGCAGTCTGGATAGTATTATTGATATAGCAGCAATCTGGGTAGTATTATTGATATAGCAGCAGTCTGGGTAGTATTATTGATATAGCAGCAATCTGGGTAGTATTATTGATATAGCAGCAGTCTGGGTAGTATTATTGATATAGCAGCAGTCTGGGTAGTATTATTGATATAGCAGCAGTCTGGGTAGTATTATTCAACATTTGGATGTGGCAACTATGGCAGTAATATCCATAACAGTGTAAACTAGCAGCAATTGGTAGAATTATTGAATTATATAGATACATACGATTGTAATAAGCTAATGAATGGTGGTATAGCACACTACAACTACGTAGTGAGAACTGTGTATTACCAGCGCACGTTGCTCAGTTTTGTTTTGAGTTATATTAAACCTCAGTTACTCCTGCATTTACTTGGAGTACTGTTTCTATCTTCTAATAGTTTAAGGTTTAGCAGGACACCACTGGTTCGGTAGTATGGTGCTACTGGGTTCTGATTGTAAGGAAACACTGAACCAAAACATTTTGAAGTGAAAAATACCAACAAAAATAAATTCCATACAAGCCCTGTAGTTAGTTTTTCTTTGTAGTAATTTTTTCACTGTAGTCAATATTGTTATCTTCTTTGCCTGATGATCATTAACCAGGATGTTTAACACAAAATCAGTGGTCTTTACTGGATTTTATAAATCTGAGTAAACATGCCCTATTGATTCAGGTTTCAGAAGACTGTAATGTCCATTAAGTGTCAGAGTGTGTGGGAGGGCCAATAAGTGACTTGTAAGTGTCCCGTCATCAGTGGGCTGTTTATACAATATGCCCTGGGCTCTCAAGAATGAACTGACTCAACAGTGGTAGCTATGGTCTTCAATCTGTTAATAACTGTATTAATCATTTCTCTCTTGCTCTCTCTCGTTTTCTTCTTGAAGGTCTTCCAATTGGCAAAAGGCTGTTCACCAGGAATAGTCGAAGTGTCCTCCATGTCAATGTTTTGTCTTAGAATGAAAAATAATTCTGTATCTTTCTATTTGAGTGTCTAACCCTAACCCTTTCTGTTTGAGTGTCTTTCATTGTAAATTTGATCTTTCTGTTTGAGTGTCTTCTGTCACTCGTTCTTTTAAACCTTATTTAAATGCAGAAGCTGCTAAAACAAAATGTTCTCGTCTTTTAGATGTGAATGTCTGTCATTAGCTGTTATTGGCCAGGTCAGATAATTTCAGATATTGTCAGCAGGTAGTATGTATCCTCCTGATGTCTCTTGACTCTCATTTCTGTGCCTTTATTTAATGAAGCACCTTTACTAACAGCCTGTACACATGGTACAAAAGTTATGCATGTGTTGGTTTGTAGCTCTATTGGCAGAGCATGGTGGTGGTTTGTACCTGAATGGCCTATGTTTGCCTGGCAGACAAATCGCTTAACTTTTAACCTGCCAGACAAATGGCCTATTTTAGTTAGCCTGCCAGACAAATGGCCTATTTTAGTTAGCCTGCCAGACAAATGGCCAATTTTAGTTAGCCTGCCTGACAAATGGCCTATTTTAGTTAGCCTGCCAGACAAATGGCCTAATTTAGTTAGGCCATTTGTCTGGCAGGCTATTTTAGTTAGCTTGCCAGACAAATGGCCTATTTTAACCTACCAGACAAATGGCCTATTTTAACCTATGAAACAAATGGCCTATGTTAGTCTGCCAGAAAAATGGCCTATTTTAGCTAACCTTTGCAAACTATCTTCCTTGTATTTTGTATGTCTGTTACCAGGAATTTTACCCCCTGTCCAGAGAAATATTAGTTAGGGTCCATGTGCATATTTTAGAAACAATCATCTTTATTATATTATTGCGTGTAGCCAGGTTAGTCGCTATATTAAACTGTTATTTTGGTGTGACATCTGTTTTTGATCAAGGGACGAAGTCTCCATCAATATCCTTCCATTCTCTGAGTCTATAACGGAAGGGGACGTTAGGTGGGAGACTCCTAAAGGAAATTCACCTGAACTCATGTTTAATATCTTGTTCCTATAGAGGTTTGTTGTGTGTCCTGCTCTGCACTAGGCCATCTGTTGGACATTCAGTGAAAGAAGATGACATCGAACCTGACTAGGTATTGTCAAAGTTACAAATCATGCAAAATTACAAATACAGTGCTTGTAGAACCACTTGAATAACAAATCATGCAGATTTACAAATACAGTGCTTGTAGAAAGTCTGCCACCACTTTTACTTTTTTTACTTTTACTTTTTTGTCAAGTGAATTATTTTTAGTGGATGCCCCTTTGTTAGTAATTACTGCATGTGTTTGGATAAGTCTCTTTTGACTTTGCATATTTAGATTTAGCAATATTTCTAACCCTTCTCTACATAACAGTTGAAGTTCTGTCAATATGCTTGGGGAGTGTCCATACACGTCATGGCACAACTGTACAATTAGATTCATGTCGGGCCTGACTGTCAACAACATTTTCTTTTTTTGCCACTCCACTGAAGGTTGTGTCCCTCTGGACATTGTCCTTCTGAAAAGTGAACTTCAAACTCTGTTTCAGCTTGTTTGTAGGGAGCAACAGGTGTTCCCTCTAGGACTTTTCTGTATACTATGTCATTCATTTTTTCCTTCCTTCCAGAGTGCCCTAGTCCCCCTTCCATCTCTATGCTTCATAGTAGGGATGGGCCATGTTTATTTTGCTCAGTACCAAGGAAATGCTTTGCCTTGAAGCTAAAAGGTATGTACAAGTGTCTGTGTATACAGTCCTGTGAAAAGGTCTTCGGCAATTTTGTTACTTTTTTGCATAAAGTTTTTCTCAATTTCAACAAGGGAGTCAATACTTTTTCAGTTGTCTGTATGTCATGATGCTGTTATGGCAATATTACATGTAACAGGTTATGACAAGTTGTCATTTGTTATTACATGTTATGACAGCATTATATCACAGTATGTTATACAATGTTAAGGTTAAGGTATCTCTAAATGTTTATTTATCCAACATTTACAATTTCTTACTTTTTATCTTTGTCACTTAAAAGTTTGTAGATTTAATATCAATACAATATCAGTACAACATCTCTGTACAAAAACATTAATAACTAAAGGGATAGGTCCACCATGTATCCAAAAATTGCACAATGAAAGTGCAGGCTCATTTGTCCATGTCTTATTAGGAAATGATGGGTTAGGGTTAGGGTTAGGGTTAGAGATATCTAATGAGGAACCAGGCCATGCACCTATCAACCTCTTGGTCATCAATTTATTATGACACACTTTGAGGGCACTATATTTAGGGTTAGGGAGCTCTAGTAACTAGTAAAGGGCACACTAGTAACACTATTTTCAACAAAAAGCGAAACATCACAGTTTAACCCTGTTTTAATGTGTTTTCTTCAGTTTAGTGCATAATGCAGATAAGGGTTAGGGTTAGATAACCCTGATCTTCAATTGTAGTTATTGTAGCGCTCTGCTGTTTCCTAGCCTCTGTGTTATGGGCCTACCTGGAGCAGAGTGTCTTAAGAGGTTGGCCCGTCCCTTACTTTCTCTGTCTCCCTCCCTCTCTCCTCTCTTCACAGACTCTCCCCTCGAGTGTCTGCAGCTGTCTCCATAAGGCGAGCACCCTTCAATCTCTGTTTACTTTAATAATTATGAAGGACAATGGCTGCTGCTGCTTGGTCTGTGTTTCTGTGCCAGCATGTACACAAACGTCTGAACAACGCCATTTCCAAGGAGAAAAAAAAACAGTTTCGTTCATTATGTTGAAGAACACGAAATTCAAAAAGAATCACCCTGATAATGTTGTATTAACATGAAAATACGGGGGGCTTTAATGGATCATGAATACCAGGAACAATAACACGATGGGCTCTTTAATTAAATTATTTACTTTTATTGGCCACTCAAGATTCCATTAGCGCAAACGAGATCGGTTTTAATGTGCTGCATACGCTTCATTAGGCAAAGCCTGCTGCAAGGTGCATAGATATCCGAGGGCGTATGTCCGCTTGTTGTGTTGGTGAAGCTTTTTTGTTTTGTTCCGTCTTGAAAATTTGGCCCAACATGTGCATATCCAATAGGGCCTGTTCAATAAGATGAGGCCTTCAAGGTATTGTGTTGATTCAGATGAAAGATGGACCATTAGAAACAGAGAGCAAACTATTGGTTTTCATTAAGCTAACATCAGAGAGTTAATTTACCTAAATTATTCTGTTAATTTCTCCATCTTTTGAGCAAGCCCTTTGGCATAGTCTTGCGGTGGGCCATCTTGGTACATTAGTATATGAAGTAATATTTTATGACAAATTCATAAAACTTGCCTGCGCTTTACTTGCCCAACAGCAGTGCGACTTGCTGCAAACGTGCTTTGCACCCTTCAATGAATTTAGAGCTCTGCTAAGGTTTTAATTAAAAAAAAATATGCTTTTGATGGATGATGCTTTTTCTTTGCTTGGAGCACCATTCTATTGATTATTTATTATGTAGTAAATGTTTATCATACATAGGAATGTATGGTTTGTTATTGTGAATAATAACTTGTACTATAGTCGGTTTGTACAGATTTAAATTCATCAATACCATGCTATTATATACTACTATTATATATAATTTTAGATATCCTATTAAAAAGTTTAAATTACCATGTTACTAATCATTGTATTACCATTTTACTAATGTCACTATTACCACATTACAAATGTTACTAATACCATGTTAGTATTGTTACTGTTACTATGTTTCTAATGTACTATTACCATTTTACTAATACAATGTTACTAATATTGCTACGACCAAGCAGAGTTGGTGACTCATGTCGCAGACTTGGACTCAAGTTGGTTGCACTTAAGTCCAATAAATTTACTTGTGACTTGAGTTTCAATCTGTTCAAAAGACTTGAGACTTGGGTTAATAACTAGCTAACACATATAACCATACAGAACACAAAGAGCTGTTAGCTCATGGCTAACCTGTGTAAAATAGTCAGGCAATTTGGCTAATGCCAGATAGAATAGTAGATAGAATAGGCCAACCCCAGCCTCAACATGATCATACTTCAATTAAACATAAAATGCATGTTTGCTATAATAAATCAAATCTTGTAATTCAGTATTAGTGTACTGGACTATCAACTGCTGATTTAAAATAGCTAATAAAATAAGTCATCCCCAAAAATTGCACCTTAAGTTGAAAGGACTTGCTTTGGACTAATACACTGTAACTATAGCCTATAGTGCTTAAAAGACTTGAGACTTGACTTGGACTTGTCTGAAGTAACCTAAATTTATGTCTGCTACCAAGTCCCTGTCAGGCCCCAGTAATGCTTAGCAAAACATTATCAAAGCAAAGTTTCCAAGTTTCAAAATCACTATCTTAATGAAATGTTGCTCTATTCCCAAGAGCAATGGGCTGCTCGATTTTCAAGTTAGTATAGGACAATTGAAGCAGGTCAGATACTAAAATCAAATGTAAATGTTTGCATTAACACTGGACAAGGTTGTTACCAAAGCAATGGGTCTTGCCAATGAGACATGTTTTTAAATTACAAAAGCCTTTGAACCAGATAATTCTCACATGACAGTCCAACAGCAAATGGACCCAATCAATGGGATAAAGGCACTTTTGGAAGCAAATGCTTGTAGCCCATGTTCCATCTATAAATTCAGCAGAACACACAACAGTCTGATAAAAAATTAGATGAGATTTAGGTTCCTCTGACAAGTTATATTCATAATATACACATCTTAACAGCCTCTGTAAACACCTCTGAGTAGTTGTTTTTATGTTCCTCACAGTTTAGCAACAGTATGGTTCATTCAGAGACATTTAGATTAAGCGTAAGATCCAATTAAATGACAAAAATATCAATATTTAGCCAAATTTAATATGGTGATGAGAATTGGGTTTAACCCTCCAGGGTCCGAGGTGATTTCGGACGGATTTCACTACTTGGACATTTTGGCTCCTACATTCATTTCTGTAACAGGTATCATGAAGTATTGTATATCCTGGTAACCACAACCCCCTCACCTACAATAAAAACACATAAAACAGACTTCTGGGACACTATTTAGAAAACTCATGTGTTGGAAAGGCAAAACAATGTTTTACGAAGAACATTTCTGCAATACAGTATGATGGGTTTCTGTTTTTTTCTGATATTTCCATGCCTTTATTGTCATTTAACATAAGCAACACCCCTGAAGACGTTAACCCTCTCTGATTATTGGGATTCAATATAGGAATTAAGGGTTCCATTAGCTGTGGGAGTGAACCGGAATCCAACTCAGGAGCAACATCAGTTTTAGCCAAGTCCTTTGAAGATGCCTTGCTATGTATTGGAGTGTGTATTTGAGGTTTCAAAATGATGACACACTTGTTAAAAGTCTGTGTCATTTAAGGACCAGAAGATATGAGTGGAGCTATCCATGTGCACCTAGGACGTTATGGTAAAGGAGTATGTGGTGGTCTCATTGGCTTTGGGCTCAGGACTACAGAGGCATAGTCTGAAAGGACTGCTTTCACCCTGTGGCTCTTCCCTTGTTCAAGATTCTGTGGAGAAGCCACCACAGAGGCATAGCTTTGCCGTAAAGTAGGGCCCCTTATAGCACTTGAGTTGGAACCCGCTTCATTTACCACACTAGACGATGTGACGATATCTTTAAGCCAATCTCTTAGAGTGTCTGCTGAGGAGGATATAAATTTGGATTTATATCTAGACTTCTCCCACTGGATAGCTTTATTGAAGGCTCCCAAATCAAAGGCCTTTATAAGGCTGAGGTTGGTAAAAATGACTATATCATAGTGTTCCCTAAGAGTTAACATGTTACACTCCATCCAATGGTCCGTATTTAATTATACCTTTGATGTTGTTTCTGAACTAGGAGAAGAAGGCTTGATGAATGCTGTCAACTTATTGACTTGCTTAATCATCCCTGGTGGAAAAGAGTTATTTGTAATGCATTTGTCAATGATTTCAGAATGATGTACAGCTTGCAGCAGCTTATGTTTAGGCCTCTGGGCTAATAGGTTTGATTTAGGCACAAGGGACCAATAGTTAGGTTAAAGCAAAAAGGCAGAAAGGCATCAGATGGTTAGGTTTAGGTATGTGGTCACAATGTTTAAGGTTAGGGTTTGGAGCAGGTATGTTTCCACTATTGGAAACCAATCTATGGGGCAGAAAAGTGTCAAATGTTTAGGTGTCGGCATGAGGTCACTATGGTTAAGGATATGGCTTGGAGCAGATATGTGTTCCCACTATTGGGAACCCATCAGTGAGGTAGAAAAACATCAGATGGTTAGATTTAGGCATAAGGTGACAATGGTTAAGGCTTGGGTTTAGAGAAGGTACTTTTGGGAACCAATCTGTGAGACTCACCCTGCAGCAAGAACAATAGCTCCCCATGGGGAGACAGTTTACAACCCTATTGTAACAATGTGTTTATGGTCTGTGTAAACACAACGACACATATCATTTCATATTCAATGGTTCCTGGGCCGCTAGACTGAGCTGACAAGAAATTCATGACCTATATTCATGTAGAGACACACAATCACACACTAAGGTACAGCAAAACTGCATAAATTGTATATCTCAATTAACTCAATATGTGCTAATTAACAGGAAAAAGGGAAGGGGTGAAAATAAAGTAAGATAAAAAAAATAACTGCTCATCAAATCATCTAACTCATTAAACAAAAGAAGGGACAGAGACATGTCCATCTCCTGTACAGTATGTAGTCTGACAAAGTGTAACTCCCAAAAGAACCACAAGATGGAGGCATAGCAATCAAAACATAATTTTTCAAAAAGATCAATCACACTCAAAAGCTTAATCCAGCGTCAAACATCGGGCTGTCTCTGAAGCTAAGACCACTGAGCATTACTTTCCAAACACATTATAGTCCCTAAACCTATGTGATAGAATCTCTATATTATATGTATGTGAGAGGGGTGAAGGAGGGGGGAAGGGAAGGGGGGGAACAATGTGACCAAACCACAGACTCAATGTAAGGCCTGGCCTTTAGGGTTGGGGTTACTAATGATGTTTAGGGTTAGGGTATGAGTAGCACATGTCGGAATACAAAGCTAAGATTTCCAAGTGTTTGATGTTTTCAGCTTCCCTTGATTTGTTTGTAAGATGGAAGTGCAAAATGTTTTTAAATAGTTTTCTGAACAATACCTTTTTAGGTCATGTTTGACAAGCTCATAAAAAAACAATGTTTCAGGAAATTGCTGAGTATGTTTTAAAAATTACAGACCCATAATCATATAAAATGTATTAAAGGAATTTAACATCAGGTGTAGCACTTCAGGATTAAAACCCAAATGTTAAATGGATTACATACACTACAATGTTATTTTAGCTTTTTATTGGGTATAAATGTGATATCACCTGATTTCAGTACATAGAAATGATTTTCAGTACATACTTGGTTATATTATTAATGTTCAGTTTTTCAAACATTTGTTTGCTTGGTGAAGTCAAGTCGTATACTATGAGTGCTAAGACAGAAGAGACTATGTAGTCCAAGGGTGTACTGTTCTCAGTTTTACTTATCCTGATTCATTTTATGAAATAGAAGTGCAACAGGTTTTTAGTTACTACTAAAGTTACGAAAAATTGATTAAATCACTTTTCAGGACTTCACCTTTTCAGCTTATGTTTGCCAAAGTCATATAAGTTTACCAAACTGACAAGTGGATCTAAAGAATGTGAACTCATAACAAATTAATGTTTTTAATATTCCAAGTTTGTCAGGTTTGTAACAACATTAACCTAGTCAATCAATGTGACCTATATAAGATATTTTTGACAGTCAAAACTGTTTTTTGTAAAGTATCATTATTTTTGGAGTGAAAGAACATTTAGACCTATATAGACCTAGGGTCCTTGTGATTTAAAAAAGCAACTAAAGCGTCAACCCTGCCCCAATTTTAAGAGTTTCTCTGGGCACATCCATTGTATTCATACTCAGTGGTGATGTTTTTATTAGAAAACCTTAGGAACTCTGAATTTCAGTGAAAACTGCAGGGTATCTTTACAGTAAAATATTAGCTTGAGTCTAATAGGTTGGAAAACATAGGAGTTCTGAATTCAAGAAAAACATTTTATTTTATTTATTTTATATATTTATAAAGCACATTTAAAACAACTGTCGTTGACCGAATTGCTGTACAGGACAAAATATGAAAGTATACAAAATATATTAAATTTATAGCTAAGATACACATAACAAGACACAGACAAAATAGCAGCACAGACATTTAATGCCAACTCAGCTAAGATTAAAAGCCAGAGGAAAAAGGTACGTCTTTAGCAATGACTTAAAAGTGTGTACAGTCTGGGTATTTCGAGTATGCAGTGGTAGGTTATTCCAGAGGATGGGACCACCGACCGCAGAAGCTTGATCCCCTCTAGTTTTTAGCCTGGCTTTTGGGACAACTAGAAGTAACTGGTTAGCTGACCTCAGTGAATGACAGAGGAAGATAGACCTTGGAGGAAGATAGACCTTAACCTTTGCCAAAAGACTTAGCTGAAATAAGATTGATTTCACTACTAGACTAATTTGCTTATCAAGTTTGAAGGAGCTATCAAAGATAAAACCAAGATTCTTAACAAACGGTCTATTAAAAGAGGCTAGAGGGCCTAGGGTACCAAGAGCATCACCCAGCAAGTTACCTTGTCCACACATAAGAATCTCTGTCTTACTTTCATTTAAAGAAAGAAAGTTTAGCGCCAACCAGATTTTGATGTCCTTTACGCAGTCTAAGATAGGCTGTACAGGGTCTTTAGATTTTGTTTTTATCACCATGTAAATTTGTACATCGACGGCAAAGCAAGGAAAGGAGATAATGTATTTCTTAAAAATGGACCCCAAGGGCAACATAAATAGTGAAAAAAGGATGGGGCCTAAAATGGAGTCTTGGGGGACCCCACAAGTGAGAGGTGCCATGGTTGATGAAAATTCGGCTAGGTGGACCGAAAAACTCCTCAGTCAGGTATGACTCAAGCCATTTCAGGACTGTTCTGTTGATGCCAATGGACTCTGATCGCTTTGTTGGAGTTGTCTGGATATTAGGTAAGTACAATTCTAGTTATTACAGTTCAGTTTGTGATATTTATAGACGTGTACACCTATGTGGTCAGTCAAAGGTGGCCAGTTGGTTACACTCTACTATTTCTCTCATGCAGGCTGTTATCCCCATATAACACAATCTTTGTATTAATCGCTTCGTTAGAATACCTAAATATGAGCAAAAGTCAGCACTATGATTCTAGTAATAACGTTGTATGGAAATGTGTGCTATGCGCTCAGTCAGTTTTGGTGCGCCTCTCCCCTCATCTCTCAGGCGGTGATTCCTATTGGAAAAAAACGGAACGCCTCACGAAGATGTCTAGATATAATAAATATAAAAAATAAAATTTTATCGATGATTTTTTTCCCGAATATTCATGCTAATTTATGCTAATGAGCAAAATCAGCGTATCCGCGGATGGAGACCCAGGATTAATAATGAAAATGATACAGGCTCAAACTGATCGAAGAAAAAGTAGAGGAAGCAGAAGGGTCTAGGGCAGAGGAAGTGGGTAATTATTTTAGAGCAGCAATCTTTCGAATAAAAAATGTTTTAAAATCCTCACCCAGTTTGGCTGATGGAACAATACAAGCCGCGCTACTGGGGTTTATCAGAGAGTTAAGAGAGTTGAAGAGAACCTCAGGCCTATGATTATTGTTGAAACAAGGCTTGAAATAAATTGTGCTTTTGCAGCTTTAACGGCTCTCTGATAGTTAGTACAACAGTCACGTAGCATTCCTAGGGAAACCTGGAGTTTATCCTTATTCCATTTTCTTTCAGCTCGTCTAATTGAACGTCTGAGAGTGCGGGTATTGTCGTTTAGCCAAGGCTCTAAAGATGGCTTTGTGCGTTTAGATTTGATCGGTGCAACAGAGTCTAAGATATCAGTGCTAGTGGAATGCATGAGAGTAGTAAAATCATCAGTGCTAAGAGCACAGCTGTCCTCTAGATTGCACAACATAGACTCATTAAAAGCATTAGAAAAATGCAACAAAGTTAAGGGGTTAATCGCACACAATTTACATGCAGGAACACAATTTTCAGCCTTAGAGCAGGGAACTGTGACAGTAAACAAAACAGGCAGGTGATCTAATATATAAAAATCACAAATTTCAGTGACGTGGACACATAAACCGTAGAACAACACAAGGTCCAGTGTGTGCCCTTTTTCATGTGTTGGACTAGTCACTGACTGAACAAGATTGAAGGAGTCTATAAGACTTGTAAAATCCTTGACCAAAGGCCTATTTTCACAGGAAACGTATATTAAAATCACCAAAAATGAAAAAAACGATCGTCATCCAACGTAATCGCCGCCAAAAAGTCAGCGAAGTCCATCAAAAAATCCTTATTGACTTTAGGTGGACGATACACCACCACGCACAAAACGGGAAAAGGATGGTTGATCTCAAACAGTTGCAGTTCAAAACTAACAAAACTGCCAGAAGGAGTCTGCCAGCATTTGAAAGTGGAATTGAATACAGTTGCTAGCCTTCCACCCCTGCCAGTGAAGGGCTGTCCTAGGGGAGCTGAGGAAATTATACTCTGGAGGAAGAAGTTCTGAGAGAGGAGTAAACTCACAAGCATGGAACCAGTTCTCCGTCAAAAACAAGAAGTCCAACTCACGAGTAGTAAAAATGTCATTGAGCAGGAACATCTTATTTGCTAGCAATCTAGCATTAATCAGAGCCATTCGCAGCACAAACTCCCCATTGATCAGTGAAGGGGCACAGTTCAGAGGACGAAGGTTCCCGTGATCCACGCTGCCTCTTCTGGCCCGTGTTTGCCAGATTGGGGGAGCCTCAGCCAGTAGACACGGAATGACAAGTCAGATCCAGCGACCTCTGCAATCTGGTACAAACCTGACTGAAGGAATACGGTACCATCTACCGCCAGGATCAGTCGCATATGAGGGCATCGGGTAAGCTTTTAGTCTCGCCAGCACACCTCCCCGCTTTCCCTGTCTCTTCAGGCGTTTCTTAAAATTATTTTTATGAGAGTAAGCACAGGGTAGGCGACGCAGGTCTACAGGTAATTTAGATGAGAAGGGAGGGAGATATGTAATCTGCTCTCTCAAGTCTTGCTTTAGCAGCAGCAATTCAACTGTGAAAACATGCGACAACTTGCTAACCCAAACCCTAACTCTAACCCTAACCCAACATGCTGATCTAAGATTGGCATGCACTATGTTTTTAAAGTTACTACATATTGGTTGAACCATTTTTTCAATACTTTACTTTTTCAGGTAATGTTTGTCAAACTCATAAACAGAACATACAGGTTCATGAAATCGGTGTGTGTGTGTTTTAAAAATACAGATTCATAAACATGTAAAATGCATTCAAGAAATTCAAATGTGTCACTTTATGGTTAAAATACAAATGTTAAATGGATGACCTGAGCTAAAATGTTGTTCTAGTCTGATATTGGATATAAATATGTGATATCATCTGATGACAATAGCCAAAGAAAAGACTCATATGGCAACTTGTACGTAGATTATATTAATAATGTAGTTTTTCAAACAGTTTGACGGAGAAAACAAGTCTGTAAATGTAACTGCTAAGATAGAAGAGACTATGTATTTCAAGTGCAAGTTCTCAGATTTCCTTATCTTGATTACTTTTGTAAGATAGCGATGCAACAGGTTTTTAGTTAGTTTCAAAGTTACTTTATAATGACAGAATACGTTTTTCATATATTAACAAAGACCAGGCTGTGAGTTCATTTTAAAATGTAAATATGGCAATATAGGTTAGATTGATTTGAGCAAATGCTATTGAATTGAGAGCCATGTCTGTTCTTTTAATGTTTTATTATTCAAATTAAATCATTTTTTCCTATGACAAAATGTCAACTATTCTTATGTAAATTATGCAACTGATCTCAAGAATGGCAGGCCAATCAACGATTACATTGAAGAGTTCGTCCAGGTAAAAATGTTCTTGTCCACATCTTAAGAATGTTTGTATGTTGGTGCATGTGTGTAATTTTATAAAACCACACTATTGAGAGAATGTGGCCAGAGGTGAACAACAGAGTCAACTATCCAAGAACGTACTGGTGGAGTTGGAAGACCAGGAACAGTTAGGGGACAACATTGCTAAATTCTGTGTCTCAAATCTGGCCTGCCAGCTTTCCAGCATTGGTGTTTGCAGATTTGTGGATTCATGGAATGCCCACAGAATCCCTGGTAAGTATTTATTTAATTGGCCCAAATAAATTATGCTGATCATAAAATCAATATAAAATTACATAAAGATTTTTCATTGATAGTGATTTTTAATGGTGATGACAGGAAAGGGAATTCCAAATCTCCTGGTAGGCAATGGATGCCCAGCTAAACTATTGCCTCACCTGCTGCCAGATGCAGCGACCACTGCTGATCAGTACCGGGAGCAGACAGGATCCTCACTGACAAGTGAGTCCTGTTATGGAAATTTCTTGAACTGATGTATTCTTATTGATTAAAGTATTGAGTCCCCATGTTTAGATAAGTAAAGGAATGTGGGTTGTGCTGTAACTGTGGGAAAGGAAGTATGAAGTGTCGAGGTAAACGTAAATCTTCAGTCAGGATGGGGGTAGATGCAGATGAATGGGTTTTAGGACAGGATAGAGGAAGATACACAACAGGGGGTAGGATGGATAAGGGACATATGTTGTTTTTATGGTACGACCACGCAGATTCTTATCTCCAGCTATTCCTCTATAAGTATTGAATGTACTCCCAAACGCTTCAGAGATTATTCACCGTTACTTGGTAACCTGTGTACTCTCTCCTTGCAAGGATAAACTGTTTATTATGCAACTGAGTTTTCCTCTGTCTTACCTACCATTTTCGTAAATTGTTTGGACTTTAGAAATTGCCATCACAGTCCACCTTTGTTGTCAACTGTTTCCGTTCCAATGAGCAGATGTCAAGAGTGGAGAGGGAGTTTTTTGTGCAATACCCAAACATGGCACCTCTTTTTGAGAACACTACACATGGAAACTACAGACCCTTTCAAAGGGCATTAACTGACCTAATTGACATTACTAGAAGAATTCTCTAAATCAAATTGCATACGCCATACTGATGTACACACTTACAGATCCACACTTCCACATGCACACACAGCCACAAAAGCTACTGCCTTGCAGTTGTCCGGGGCAATTGACTGGGTGCGTTGTGTGTTGCATAACTTTGTTCCTAAAAA
>JACXGI010008121.1:0-34603 GCA_016801175.1 Esox masquinongy
GTATGTTTGGCACAAAAACAACACTGCACATCACCCAAAGAACACCATACCCACAGTGAAGCATGGTGGTGGCAGCATCATGCTTTGGGGCTGTTTTTCTTCAGCTGGAACCGGGGCCTTAGTCAGGGTGGAGGGAATTATGAACAGTTCCAAATACCAGGCAATTTTGGCACAAAACCTTCAGGCGTCCGTTAGAAAGATGAAAAGGAAGTTAACCATTCAGCACGACAACAACCCAAAGCACACATCCAAATCCACAAAAGCATGGCTTCACCAGAAGAAGATTAACGTTTTGGAATGGCCCAGCCAGAGCCCAGACCTGAATCCAATTGAACATCTGTAGGGTGATCTGAAGAAGGCTGTGCACAGGAGATGTCCTCGCAATCTGACAGATTTGGAGCGCTTTTGCAAAGAAGAGTGGGCAAATATTGCCACGTCAAGATGTGCCATGCTAATAGACTCCTACCCCAAAAGACTGAGTGCTGTAATAAAATCAAAAGGTGCTTCAACAAAGTATTAGTTTAAGGGTGTGCACTTATGCAACTAGTTTATTGTGAGTTTTTTATTGTTCCCCCTCAAAGATGTTTGTTTTTCAATTGAATGGTTCACGTTATAGGTCACATTAAAGGTGGAAAAAGTTCTGACATGATTTATCTTTGTCTCATTCTTTTATATCACAAGAACCTGGCATTTTAACAGGGGTGTGTAGACTTTTTATATCCACTGTAACACAACCATTTGACCCTAAAGATGTGTATGTGCATCTGTGTTAGGTCACCATGATATCGCCTACAAATGTTTGAGAATTATATCCAGAGAAGCTATTTTCCTATTGAAAGCAATGCAAGCTATCCTGAATTTTGAGCAATTAAACCACTAGAAATTAAATGTATGTTGCAATAATTTGATTATAGCTCCTGTCCATATATTCTGAATGTATACATAAATGTGTATATTCATAGATTGCAAGTTATGTCCCAAAACTGTTTTGAATTTTCCTTTTCGGGCTGATATCCCACTGAGAATTCTAATCAAGGCTTTCTCAATGGGAGTTGTAGATTTGGTCTAAAGTGCTTTACTAAGAATTGAAAACATGATACCACCTCTAAAGAAGGCAAACGGTGAGAGTAGTTCAAAATGATAAACGGTTTAGCTACTGATGTCACCAGATTGATTTTAGATACAGTATAACGTTTACTAGCTAGTTAATAATGAAGGATGAATATTAGCTAGTAAATGTTAGCATCACTAATTATTGACAGACTTTCCTTGCTAATAACAATATTGCCATTTGTCAGTGTACATTTTATAATATGATGATGGCAATGTTGTTGTTGTTGTTGTTGTTGTTGTTGTTGTTGTGCGACCAGCCTCCTCTCAAAATTCTACATGCAGATATGATCTCTCAATCTGCAGCTCACGTAGGTGACTGTGTGCCATCTGGGTAGTGACCATGCGACAGAGTAAAGTGCAATCCATGCATAGATAAAAAGATGGATAGATATGGTTTTATGTAGTTGGTTGAGGATTATGCACTCTTCAGGGTTGTGGGTTGGTTTCACATGTGGGGGCCTGTTGTAAAATAAGGCACTAACTAATTTAAGTTGCTTTGGATAAGAGCGTCTGCTAAATAAAAAAATGTATTCATCTCATAATCACCAAACATGTCCATTGCACTCATAAGTTAAATTTCAACCATGAACACTAGATATGACTAGCTATGCTAATTATTGTTCCTGTCTAATTATTCTTTTTTTATGAATACGTTTTGCAACATTTGGTCTTCTGCAGATACTTTGTCAGCTTCATTCTGCAGTTCCAGTTCCACAAGAAGCTGTGTGATGCGGCAGGGCACAGTGGACCCCTGCACACATGTGACATTTATCGTTCCAAAGAGGCAGGAAAGATTTTAGAGTAAGTATTCTCTTATTGCCTTTCGTCTGGCCTTTATCACAGCCACACCAATATGGTGTTACTTGATCAACTTGGAAGACAAAAGATTGTCATTTCATCTTAAATGTCCTCAGGACATTAGTGTTTTCATGCAAATTTGAGCTATTGTTGTTTGCCTAACCCACAATTGTCCCCAGATTTACTGAACCATGAACCATGGAAAAATGTTTGTATATTAAGCATGTTGCATTTCCCTGAGTGACCCATGTTGACTTTGACAGGACGGTCCTCAAATCAGGAGAATCCAAACCTTGGCAAGAGGTGCTCCAGGAAGCCATTGGTACAGACAAGATGAGCGCCAGTGCACTGATGGAATACTTTAATCCAATCATCACATGGCTGGAGGAACAGAATAAAGCGACAAATGAAACCTTGGGCTGGCCTGACTTTAATTGGGTTCCCCCTGTACCAGAAGGCTACCCCGAGGATGTTGGTAAGCCAGTGAAGGGATTTAATCAAAGGAGGATATTTCCATTAAATAGATAGAAACTGGAAAGGAAATTAAACAAACTTTAAATATATAGGAAAATTACTATCTTTCAATCTGATCTGTTTGCTTATTTGACATAACTGATGAACGGTGTAGTATAATTTGTTTTTTGCATTGGAGAAATGGTAAATGGATTAAAAAGAAACCGTCAAGTAACCAAATATAATATTTTACTTCTAAGTTTGTAGAACACATTCAGGAAAATCTGTTAATGCGTTTTCATATTTGAACTTTTCTTCTGTTTGAACATTCCTAAATGTATCCTGCTTTTTAATGCTACTAATCTTAGTATATTGTCAACTGAAGAAGTATTGGCATTTTTCATGAAAATGATCAAAAGTGAATGCAAAAATGATGAAACGCAAACAATAAGTCATTTACTTTCATTTCAACACAATTTTGCAAACAAAACATTTTAAGTTGTATGACGTAATCTGCAAAACATAGGTTTCAAAAGTTTTGGCACCCCTTATAGTGAACCTTTAAATTAAAACCAAAGACATTCAAATCTTTTTAGTTGGTCTCAGTCTCCAGGAACTATTTTGATGCTTTTTACCTGTTTCGGTTTCCCCTGGGTATAAATGTGGTCACACGCATGTAAAATCCCTTTTGCCATCCATCAACATGGGTAAAAAGGGATCCATCGACATGGTTGCATGAAATGAGCCCTTACAGAGCCCAACCCACAAATTGCTGTGCCTGAGCTTTGCCAAGCGTTATTCGAAATGCAGGTGGAATCGTGTGTAACTATTTGGCCATGCACACCATCGGCATGTTTATTTACATAAGGGCACTGCATGCAAGGAAATGCACCTGATACCCACAGTAAAATATGATTGTGGATCATAGATGCATTGGGGCTGTTTTGTAACTAGTGATCCATGGGCTGTTGTTAATATTGATGGCATTATGAATTCCAATGTGTACCAGGATATTTTAACCTAGTTGCTTCTGCCAGGAGATTGAGATTTCACCGTATATGAACCTTTCAACGCGACAATACTTAAAAATCAATAGAAATGGTAGCAGGACCACAAATGTTCTAAAGTGGGCTTGTCCGTCTCTGGACTAGAATTTGATTGAAAATCTGTGGTCTGAACTGAAGAGGACAGTCCATAACTGTAAGCCTAAGCCTTATATGGATGTTGAAATGTGCTGCATGGCGGAGTGGGCCAAGATCCCTCAAAGTACATGCTAACCTTGTCATATTTATTGCAGGGGTGCCAATTCTTTTGAATTGTTTTGTAGAAAACAAATACTACTCAAGAAAATGTTGTTTGAGAAATGATTGTGTTGTAATGAAAGTATATGGCTCCTTATGTTTGAACTCAAAATAAGTCATTTTTTATGCATTTACTTTTGATAAATTTTATGAAGGGTGCCAATACTTGAGTTGACTGTATATACTATTTAAAATGTGTGGTTTAGTAAAAATGATTGCACTATGCAACAAATGTAGTATTTATTATTCTAATAGTTGTTTTTTATTGGTGTTACATTTCTTTGTTGATTGATTTAACTTCATGTTGATATTCTAGACAGCTGTTTTAATCATTCTATAATTTTTGTGACTGGTGGTGGGTATTATTTCCTTGTTGGGACGTATTTCATTTAAACTCCAATTGTTTATTTGTTACAATTGTACACTTAAATCTGTCAAAATGAAAATCAATAAAAAAGATTCCTGTACCAAATTCACTTCTCTCAAATCATGCGTGGATGCTACTGAAAGATAAATTTCAAACTAATTCTATACCCTCCGAGCTCAAGTTAGATTTGGTCCACAGTTCCATATGCGTCAGTGAGGTTGGGATGTGGGCTGTTCTACCTTACCTTTTCCTCGCTTTCTCTGCTCAGACAAGGTTACAGATGAGGTGCAGGCTAAGGCATTCCTGGAAGAGTACAATAGAACTGCGGAGGTGGTCTGGAATGCCTACACTGAGGCTTCGTGGGCCTACAACACCAATATCAATGAAGAGAACAAGCAGAAGATGGTAAGATTTGTTACATTATCAGAATAGAGCGTTTCCCTGTAACGGTGTTTCCCAATGAGGGGTACTAGAGTAGGGTACTCAGTCACTTCGTCCTGGCAACGGGCCTGCGATAGGAGTTTACCCAATCTGTTCTAACTTGTTATGAACTTGGTCTAGGAGAAGCTATAGGGCGGGCAGATGTTGGTTCCAGCCCAGAATGAACACACTTGATTTTATTGCATGTCTTGTTGCTGTTCTGTCCCATTTAGTCTCCAGGTCAAATCAGTGGACATTTGTGACAATGGTTTGCTTTTTCTCCAGCTGCAAAAAAACTTGGAAATGTCTAATCACACACTGACCTACGGAAAGAAGGCACGCAAGTACGATACCACAGACTTCCAGGATGTTTCTGTGAAGCGTATCCTCAAGAAACTCAGTGACATTGAAAGGGCTGGACTTCCAGACAATGAACTTGTAGAGGTAATAATCGGTTGAGTGATTTGATTTACCCAACTTTTTTTTTCCCCCCTGGTAATCCTGATTTACACACAAGAAGTCATTGGTAAAATCACTGCACATGGTACAATGAACCACTGCGTTGGCCAGTTACAAGTTCTTGGGCTTTGGGTCACTGTTTTTATCTTAGTACAACAATCTGCTGGCTAATATGGAGACCAAGTACAGTGTGGCTGAGGTGTGCAGAGACGATGGGACCTGCCATCCACTGGACCCAGGTAAGATCCCACAATGCACATACCAATCCCATGCCTGGTTTAAGGTCCTAAACACTTACCTACCTGATTGTTGTTCCGCCTATTGCCAGTTATTCAAAACTGATTTTACTATTACTTCATGTAATTTTGTAAGGTTGTGTGGTATAAATTATACAAGAGATGACCGACTTGAAATTCCGCTTCCTCAGCCGATTGCTACAATACAAACAGGCACATTATGATTATGATTCCTTATAGAAGTGGGTGTCAGAGATGGAGTTTTAATCTTGGTCTGGGTCTTGGTTTCAATTCAGTGGGTGTTGGACCTGATAACTTGGTCTTACACCAAAACCATAGTTTGTATAGTTTTAACCCGTAGTCTAGATACGCTGATGGTTTTACATGCTGGGTCTTTTTTTATTTCGTAGTCTTGATTTCTGGCTCTCTAAGAGTTTGGTTTTTGGTTTGGGTTCAGAAAGTCTTGGTTTGGTTCAGAAAGGTTCTGGTCTTGTTGCTGTTTCAGACCTCCAGAAGATCATGGCTGAGTCCAGAGACTACAGTGAGCTTTTATTTGCCTGGCAGGGCTGGAGAAATGCCTCTGGCAGAGAACTACGGCAGGACTACAAGAGATATGTGCAACTGGCCAATAAAGCTGCCACACTTAATGGTAAAGTCTTTTAATTGAACAAACCCATTCATAAGGACATTTCAACAGAACCTGGAAGTGAAAGAGGTGATTGGGGAAGCCTCGCCATCTTCCACAAACTGCCCATGTGCCATTCTGCCACTGAATTCCCCCTCACTCTAATGCGATCTCTCCATAGGACACTCTGACAATGGAGCATTTTGGCGCTCCCTGTATGAGACCCCCACCTTTGAAGAGGATCTTGAGTCTCTCTGGAAGGAGCTTGAACCCCTCTATCTCAACGTACACGCATATGTGCGCAGGTCCCTCTATAAGAAATACGGCGGAAAATACATTAACCTGAAGGGACCAATCCCTGCCCATCTTTTAGGTGAGATTCAGTCGTCAGAATCTATCATAAAGGTGGAAAGTAGGGGTGCCGTAGGTGCTGCAGCTCCCCGTAGTAGCTTCAGTACCCCATCTGCTGGAACGGATAAATATGACATCTATCAAAATCTCCCTGCACCCCCTGATCAAAATCTCCCTGCTGCTATGGAATCTGCTTTGGATTGCAGCACCCAGGCCAAGGTTTCATGCGTGTCCCCCATTACTGGGGGAAGATGTTGGTGTTCAGATGGGACGTTGAGTGACCATTCAACTAAACATCAGTTTTCAGCTGATTTATATCAACTCGTTTTAGCTATCCCAGTGGTTGCGAGGCTGGAAAATAGCTAATCCGATTAAAAACATAAATTACTGAAGTATAAGGCATGGACATTTTTCCCTTGTCCTTCCAGGTAACATGTGGGCACAGACCTGGTCTGGCATCATGGACTTGGCCATTCCCTACCCCAATGCCACACAGGTTGATGCCACGCCGGCCATGATAGCCAAGGTAAAAATAACAACAAAAAACATAAAATAATACATTTCAATTTGAAGGACTAGATATTGTTTTCCAACTGACCAAAAGCACCTGCTTTGGTATTCATATTTTCCCCACAGGGCTGGAATGCCATAAGGATGTTTAATGAGTCAGACCGCTTTTTCACTTCTCTGGGGTTGCTGCCTATGCCTCCAGAGTTCTGGAGTAAATCCATGCTGGAGAAACCCACGGACGGCCGCAATGTGGTGTGCCATGCCTCCGCCTGGGACTTTTACAACCGCAAAGACTTCAGGTACCCCGGAGGGCTGGAGAGTCTACCGCTTCTTTACTACTGCTTTTGTCAACGTTTATGGCATTGAACTTTTTGACTGACATTAGTGTTGAGGACAAGGCCAAATTGGGGCTTTCCCCCCACTGGTAGTCACTATGTTTTAAATGTCGTTCTGTCTTCGAGCAAAGCATCCCAATTGCTCCTGGGTAGCAGTCAGTAATGACGGATACCCTGGAGATTGGCCCAATCTCTAAGGTTGTCTTAGGGAGATATCCCATTTTGCGCCATGGGATATCTCAAATTCCGATTTCCAGCACAACCCTGTGCACCATTAAAGATCTGTTTATATTCTCCATGAAAATGAAATATGACTGCATTTCTTGGTCAATAAAGTGAATCCTATGTTTCCTTCTTAGGATCAAACAGTGCACTGTGGTAACTATGGATGATCTTATCACTGTGCACCATGAG
Organism: Esox masquinongy; assembly: GCA_016801175.1. Taxonomy (NCBI): domain Eukaryota; kingdom Metazoa; phylum Chordata; class Actinopteri; order Esociformes; family Esocidae; genus Esox; species Esox masquinongy. The sequence continues at coordinate 7,383 of JACXGI010008121.1, forward strand.
ATGGGTCACGTGCAGTATTTCCTGCAGTACAAAGATCAGCCCATCTCCTTCCGTGACGGCGCCAACCCAGGCTTCCATGAGGCCATCGGTGATGTGCTGGCCCTGTCCGTTGCCACTCCCAAACATTTGAAGGAGATTGGTTTACTAGATGTGGTGGAGGCCAACGATGGTGATTTAATTTCAACTATTTGCTTGGACGTTTTATGAATTTATGGGGATTTATGAATATGAGGAAATTAAATAATTATAAATTCAATATTTATCATTTTGGCCATGTAAATTTTGCAGTGACAGCATAGATTCCAATGGAATCAACAGATAATATTTTCAGGACATCTGTGTGGGAAACCTAAACTATCTGCGCAGTGATTGCCCTGTTAATGAGCTATACCACTAATATTGAATTGCTTCTCAATAGAGAGTACAATCAATTACCTCATGAGTATTGCTCTGGACAAAATTGCCTTCCTACCCTTCGGTTACCTGATGGACCAGTGGAGGTGGAAAGTGTTTGATGGGCGCATCTCTGAGTCCGAGTACAACAAGGAATGGTGGAACATGAGGTAAAAGAATACTCCTTCTCCTGAATAACATCCATACGCCGTATGTAAATTAAACAAATATGAATTCTGTTTTTGTTCTCTCTTTACCCCTTTCCAGAATGAAGTACCAGGGCTTATGTCCACCTGTGATCCGCACTGAGCAGGACTTTGACCCGGGGGCAAAGTTCCACATCCCTGCCAATGTGCCCTATGTCAGGTTTGACTTCTATTTCATTTGATCAGCTATGGTAGATTACTTTTAGATCAAAGAAAAGAAGATTAAATCTGTGGTGCTATTAGCAATTGAACATTCATATTAATTTGGTGATATTTTTTTTTAGTCCCTAAAGTGTTCTACAGATCTGCTAATGCTAACCCTGCCCTAACTTTAACGTTAACCTTTATTCTTGTTTATTAAATGTTTGTTTATAGTATTATTATCTATAGATCATTTACAGATAACCTAATTCAATAATTGTTTGTCATGAAAGAACCTCATGTGATGGTATACATGTTCCTAACAGGTACTTTGTGAGTTTCATCATTCAGTTTCAGTTCCACCAGGCTCTTTGTAAGGCTGCCAACCATAAAGGGCCTCTTCATGAATGCGATATCTACCGCTCGAAAGAGGCAGGGAAACTTCTAGGGTCAGTTCTTTAGACATGCAAACCTTCAATAGTATTTGAATACCACGACAACTCAATAATTTCATGCATGTTTGTTTTGTTTTGAAGTTGTGGTCAGGGATGTGGAAGTGCTGTTTTTGAATTGCAAAGCATTATCATCGAAAATGTTTTAGTAAGACTGAAGTAGAATGGACAGTTTTGTAATACTTCAGGACTTACCGTTTCATCCATTCCCTGTGTTTTGCAGTGATGTAATGAAGCTAGGTTTCAGTAAGCCCTGGCCTGAAGCAATGGCCATGATCACTGGAGAGCCCGTCATGTCCGCCAAGCCACTGGTTGAGTACTTCAAACCCCTCACTGATTGGCTGGAGGCAGAGAACAACAAGAATGGCGAGGTCAGAGGTTGGCCTGAGTACGACTGGAAACCGCCAAGTAAGTCTAATAGCTGACTATAAACTTTGTCTAACAACAATTTAACTTTATTCATTAAAGATAAACATGCACGGAATTCCTTAATTATTACTTCAGTAGGGGAGCCTGGGGTTGGTAGTCATGTTTGAATAATGAATGTATTTCACTTTCCAATCTTCAAATAAAATATTAATAGAAAGGCCAAGGTCTTGGGTTGCAAAAATCTTATGTCCCAAAACTATGTACCGGGAGAGTTGCAGTCGGCTAGACATTATTTCTATATCAAATCAAGTTGAAGATGCGACAACCTCTTTCTCCAAAATTTGTGTTGTTAGCTTTGTATCGGCGACTAATCCCCCAACTACTCATATCCCCTGCAGGTGTGCTTGAGGACATTGCACATTGTGTTTGCTGAGATACAGTATTGGTAGTCATGTTGACTGCTAAGCACTAATTTGGGGGGTGAGGAGGTGATACACAAGGTTGTCCGACAGTGCCATACTGAGGTGCTTTGATAAGGACTGTGTGCATGCCTACTTCACCTACCATCTCCATAGGCTGTGTGGAGTGGAATCTTGCTGTCTAACTCCACTAACAAGGCTCAGCTCCCCTGGTAGAGCTGTGCTGTTTCTAATCTCCAGTAGGCGGTGATGAAGTAGGCATGCTCCATCCTTTCATCTACGTACATTACAGGGTGTGGGCCGGTTCAGTCAGGTGGCAGGAGGGCTGCCATGCATGTCAGTAACTGCATTCAGATGTATCTCACCCATTAACAGACTCAAGTTACAGGGTCTGTTCTGATTTTGGAAGAGTAGGCCTCCACTCTTATGCATGCCTTTTCCCAAACATTTTTATAACAAACCCAAGGTGGCCCCACAAGCTGTTGTTTCCATTGGGAGGTTAGTGAATCCCAGTGGGCAGAGCCAAGCACAAGCTAGCATCCTTAAGGGCAATATTGTCTTTCTTGGATTTTTCTGTTAGCATCATAATAACAATTAGTCTGCACACCTAAACAAATCTTTTTTTTTTTTTTTTTTAAAAGGATTGTCTAAGGATGAGGTAAAATTTTCCATTTGTGTCTTGGGCCTAGTTCCATCTCACTCTATAGGCTTCCACTGCCCAGCGACTGGGCTTCCTCTCCTCTTCCACTGCCCAGCTACTGGGCTTCCTCTCCTCTTCCACTGCCCAGCTACTGGGCTTCCTTTTCTCTTCCACTGCCCAGCTACTGGGCTTTCTCTTCTCTTCCATTGCCCAGCTACTGGGCTTCCTCTCCTCTTCCACTGCCCAGCTACTGGGCTTCTCCTCTTGGGGAGTAGAAATAATCTGAATCTTCAGATATACACATTTGGTGGGCTGTCGGGTTTATTGCCCATCTGTGCTTTTCCTATGCATTTCTCTGCAGTCGGCAGACGCTGGTGCATAACAGGCTAAGCATGTGTGCTTCTCTTGCACGTGCTGATTCATTTATTTAAACCACCGATAACCCTCCAACTTGGTGGCCACCAGATTTTCTTGTAGAGTTATCATTCAAAAAGGGTTTTTGGTATGTTTATCTAAAGTAATTCCTTTGAATTTGGTGTTCTTTTTATATTTGTCAGACAGGTTCACTACAACAGAGAGTAGGAAGAGAATATGTTAAGAATACCCAGGATCAATGAAAGAAAGCCAACTGAATAAACACGTTGACAGCCCATTTTCATCACCCCCCCCAATACATTAGTAACCAAATGGCCAATGTTCTACATTTGAAATCAGCTGTTTCTGCAAAGAAATGTCTGTTGTCGAATTTGAAGAATAGATGTAAGTGGTTTTTAAGAGACTCCTAGCAAAGAAATCAAACCCTTATGTACTGATGAGTTCCTGCTGAAAGAAGCCGTTTGAGATTAGATAAAGCCAGGACACACAACGCGAATGAGAGAAATTCTATAGGTGCCAAGAACAATGAAGCGAGAGTGGGATGTGAAAAAGACAGAAAGAGAACATTATAGAGGGGGAAACTTGATAGAGGACCATGATAGAGGGGAACATGAAATGGGGTCCAAAGAGGGGGCACGCAGAGGAGTCCTCTGTTCTCAGAATACACTGACCGTATATTGAAAAGGAGGACAAGACTCCTTTTTGAATGATACTTTTTCCTTTTTTTTTTTTTGTTCAAGACTTGGTCTCAGTAAGTTAACACGCAATCTTGAAGTAACAGATTAAGTGAGTATAGATTTTTCCGCTTCTCTTTCCAGGTCCTGGCTCCGTAACACTTCCACTGACCTCAGTCCCACATGATACCAGTCCAACAATCCCACCACATACCGTGGACTTCCTGGGGATGAAAATAGACAGTTCAGCAGCGTCTGTGGGCCAGTGGGTCCTTCTGGTCCTGGGCCTGGTGCTCCTAGTGGCCACCGTTCTCCTGGGCTACAAGTACAAGAAATCCAAACGTAGAGATCTGTCCTCATCTGAGCTGGAGCTGAAGTAAGGCCTCCGTTAACTAGCCTTATAGGAAGATCACCACTACCCGGCAACAGTGGTGTCATGATCAGTGTTTGTAATGTGTGCCTGATTTTGATTGGTCTTCTTTCTGTATGCTTTTACCTTAAGTTGGACATCCTGTATATTTATTGTATACATTTTAGAGTCAAAATGTGATTTGACTATGCAAAAGAACAAAACTAGCAGTTTTTGTAATTTATTTGTAATATGAAACGCTGAGCCTGGTGAACACATTGTTCGACTGATTGTAAAGTCTTTAATTGTGTATGCATTATTTTTGGAATATTTTTGTCAGTGAATAATTTGCCTTTTTAGAATAAAGAGAGAAATGTCCATTGGCTCTGCTGTCGTTGGCCAATGAGGTTCTGTGCGACAAAATAAGACCACAACCATCAACAACATACTGCGGCCAATTATGCAGTAATGACAAGTCATGTTTTCAATCAAATATGGAGTAGTCATTAAAAAAAGTTTAATTGTATACAGTACATTGAAACCGTATGTTATAAAGGTGCCGCGCCACACAAAGTGGCATTTGGGCAGCATACATTCCCCTCCCCTCTCCGACTGTATCAGTCAACCCCCCTCTCTCCCGGACCACCGCGTCCGTCAATGGATCCTCTGTGATGACCAACACAGAATACTGGATTAAGAACTCCTCAGCGGAATACCTCCGTCTCGGGTGACGACTACTGAAGTTGTTACCCAACTGTCTGGCTGAATCCCAAATGGCACATAAGCCCCTATTTGTTGCACAATGTTTGCCCAAAGAAGTGTGCTGTGTCGGAAATAGGGTTCCATCTGGAGTGCACACAATGTCCACTCTGTCTAAATGAAATGCTCTTTGGGCATTAGTTCTGCCGGTTGACCGGAATGAGAAATTCTCTGCAGCCTACGCCTGCACGCGTATATGAAGCACATTAACGAACGACGGAAGCAAAAAAAAAATGTAACGATGTACATGATTCGGGAGATTTTTTTGTCATTCGCACACACACGTGTAACTACGAGAATATGCATGCATGAAATGAAAAGCATACATCTAAACCCCTCGCTCATAATCTACACTTGTGCCTGCAACCTGCCAACATAACCATGTACACACGGCAGGCACACACACCTACAGCAAACATTTAGTTCAGTGTTACGACTATGGCAGATTTCCCAAACCTGGTCATGGGGCCTCCCAGGGGACCACATTTTATTTCTGCCCTAACACTGTACAGCTGATTATCATAGTCATCATCAAGCTTAATTTGAATCTGCTATATAATGCTAGGGGCAAAAACTGAAGAGGCCCGAGTTTGGGAAAACCCAGTGCTTATATTACAGTTAGAACACCCACAGTGGCTGTAACCTCACAGTGAAATAAGTAATAAGTAACTGAAGAGTTCATATTGTCTGTTGTCCAGAATTCACACACTCATCAACCATCCCAACCCACCACCATTTCATTCTGAATTCATAAAAACAAACAATTACTAGGGTAGTCAATGAGGTACGGGATGGAGCCGACGGGGTCACCGACTCTAAGTCCCATCATTTCAGGCCAGTGCTTTTTCACGCTCTCCTGTAAAGAGATTTTTGTCCATTCCTGATGTTTTGCAAATATCAGGGACATTAAACACAACTCGAATCACAAACCCTACAACTGTAACCCTTTTCTAAAGCCCTGTAGATAGAACTGGCCTGTGTGCAGTGCCCCCACGTCACACTGCATGACACGGCCCTGAGGTGCACTGCGTGCAGTCTGCTGACGTCCTGTGCAAGGGTCGACACCGAATCCATCTCTTAAGGCACACTTGTTGTTCACTCATAGAAAAGTCATAATGCCGACTGATAGAGATCTGCACAGTGAAATGATTCCCTCAAACGCTGTTGTGGTGACATCATCGCTGAACCGCTGAACCGCTGACGCTGTCCGCCAAAAAGACGCAGACAGGTAAGACAGGAACATGGACGAGTACATCTACAGCCACTGCGGGCTAGATTCGATCCGTATCCTGGAAGTTCAGCATCATAGTGCAATGGACATTTAACAGTAATTGACGAATCAGTCGACATGCAACGTTGACTGTAAATGCGGGAACGTTATGAATATTAACCGGGTTGCAATGCAGATCTTCAACAGATACATGGTGGAGGTGTATTCATCTGAACACAAACAGAAAGAAAGACAAATGGTAAGTTTCTTCCACAACCTCATATGCAACAAAAATATACAGTTGCCTCCAGAATTATTGGTACCCTAGGTAAATATGAACAAAAAACATTGTTTCGTCAGCTTGATCTTACACTCCAAATATCATATGAATCTAATTAAAACTGTTCAAAGGAAAAAAAAAACATTGGCATCCCTGCATTTTGCACTGTGCACCCTCCCATTCCCAAGATAAAAGCTCTTAGCCATCTCCTATAATGTTTGATGAGACAGAACAACACACTGGAAGGAATTTGAGACCAATCCTCAATATATAAACTCTCCAGATCCTTGAGAGTCCTTGGTCCTTGCCTGTGGCCACTTCTCTTTGGCTCACCCCGCAGGTTTTCAATGGGATTTAGGTCAGGGGACTGTGATGGCTATCGCAAAAGCTTGATTCTATTGTCAGTGAACCATTTTTATGTTGATTTGGAGGTATGCTTTGGATCGCTGTCCTGCTGGAAGATCCAATGACAAACCCGTTTTAGGCTCCTCATAGAGGCAGACAGGTTTTGGTCTTAAATCTCCTGGTACTTAATGGAGTCCATGTTGCCATGTGTCTTAACAAGGTTCCCAGTGCCTGTGGAAGTAAAACAGCCCCACAACATTACATATCCAATACCCTACTTCACAGTTGGGATTATGTTCTTTTCTTTTCTCACTGTGTGTGCGGGAAAAATACACGTGTCCTCATCCAGGCAGATTCATCATAGCTCCTGGTGTTTTATATATCTAAATTATTGCCCTAATAGTGGATATGGGTATTTTCAGGTGTGTAGCCATGTTTTTATAGCCATTGCCTTATTTGTGAAGGTCAGCAACCCTTTGACTCATTTCAATTGTGTGTTCTCTGGTCTTACTCATGTTGATGATGACAATGGGAGTTTAGCCTGTGTGTGTCACCTCATATTTATTCCCCAGTGAAACAAAATGTCATGAATGACCACATAAGAGTTCCCAAAGACTCAGATAAATTGTAAAAAGTAAAATATTAATTAGAATATACATCAATTAGATTTTATTCATTAGATATTCAAGGGGTGCCAATAATTTTGGCACACGTTTTTTAATACAATTATTATTTCCTGATGCCAATTAATTTTTTTACTTAAAGTTTGTATTCATATGATAATTTTGAGTGTAAGTTCAAGCTGATAAACAAAAATCATGTTTTTTTATACACTTGTGTTCATATTTACCTCGTTTCCCAAACATTCTGGACTGCACTGTACATGCAAAGGTCTTTTACTTATATATGCCGTGGTAGGAAAATAAAAAAAATTACAACCAAAATGTGATTTTTGAAAACACCCCCTCTTTCAATGTACATCACTGCTTTCATCAAAATACTTTGGACATTGCTAAATCTAAAACCGTATATTTAGCATACTGCTCTAAAAAAAAAATATATATATATACATTTGTATGCTACTTGACTAACTTGTACTCAGTCTTTTCTATACAGAAATGTTCAGAATCAAATTGGTCAATATTTACAATTGGTCTTTGTGCTGTCAGCTACAACTTGTGTGACCTCACAACAACCACTGTGTCCTCCCAGCACTATTGCTGAGTTCAAAACAAGTGTAACCTCCTACATCTCCAACCTCCAACTGCAGCTCTTCCATGATTAGCATTACAAAAAAATAAAAAAAATAACTCTGCCAGGGAAAAATCACTTTCAACAGTCATCCAAGTCAGGAACCCCGGCAATATCTAAGAACATGTTCTTTTCCACATTCCCGGTTGTGTTGACAACATCATATTCTCCTGGGATTTGGCAGGTTTCAAGAGGTCAGTGTTTCAGGGTCAAAGGTCCGGGTTTCAGTAGTAGTAACGTTGCATCTCTGTCCAGTTGGTGATCCAGTATTTCTTGCCTGGATCCTCTGGCTGGAAGCCCATGTTGAACTGGTAGCGTTCCTCCTTACGGATTTTCACTCCGTGGTACTTTGGCATAATCCGGTAGTAGATGGTGCGCTTGAAGAAGCCAAGCTGTTGAAAAGGCAGAGACACATATTAGGGAAAGTCATACTCCAATAGTGCCTTTTAACTGTGGATTTTAAATGTAGTGATTGGAAAAATCAAGAAGCTAAATTTAGGAATAAACACAAGTTAGACAAGTTAGGGAAAAGGTTAATTGTAGAGGATAGAGATAAAAGTAATTCATCAGGAAAGTGAGTGATGCTGTAAAATACATAGATATTCCGTTGAAAAGGAAAAATGTTAGTTACAGTCCACTCCGTTAGCCTGAAAAAGAAAAGGGACACAAGCTAGTTATGTATGGAAGAAATTCAACGTCACCTTCAACACATTGAGCCCACAATCTACAACACTTCACATCTACCAGGCTAGACACTGCCTGTGGCAGAGGCCGGAGGACTGCATTACCCATGAGCCCTAGTGGAGTGTTGCATGGCCCCTCAGTGGGGGCCTCTCCTGTCTCAGTAGTCCTCTGTCAAGCGCTCCGTCTCTGAGGGCTGGCTCTTCATCTCAGCCTTCTGGCCCTTGGCCTCGTACATTTCCCTCCTGTTGGCCCTCCTGAAAAAGCCACACTGGGGGACCACCATGCGGTACAGTTATGGCTCAAATTAATCACATCCTGCATTGTTCAAATTAATTCACAGAACCCCCTCACGGGCACACTTTTCACTTTTCAGCATTAGAAATGGACACAGTGAATATTGTAAGTAAAGACACTCCACTCACATTTATCTGTTGAGTTTGAATAAATTCAAGCCTTAGTCTGAAGATAATGAACTTGGAGAAGCAAGAGGCTAGCTAGCGGTAGTAAGCTAGTGTTATTGGGTTTAATATATACAAACAGTAGTGTATTTGCAAGCAGGAACATGCTAAAACTAGCCAGCTAGCACAGTTAACTTCAATGTAGTACCACTGATACAGTACAACCACCTTGATACAAACCCAGTACATATAAACAGTAGTCTGCAAAGTATAATGGGTTGTACTGGTGCAGTAGATTAAACTGCATATAATGTACAAAATACATAATATCAGAACAGGTTTAGATTCAAACAAGATAAACACAGACCCAGTGTGGTTATGGATTTGAAATGCCTTAAGGGGCTCACCTTCCATAATATGATGCTGATGACTCCTAACAGCAGGATCCCTGCTAACACGGCAACAATAATGATCCACAGAGGAACCTCGTAAGGCTGCTCCACCCCAAGGACAGGGTCAATATCTACCCGGAACTGAAGTATGGAAACAAAAGAGAGAAGAATGAAAGGGAGAGTGAGAAAAACAATGGGAGATTGGAGGACCATTGGGGAGATGTGAAAGCGGTAAGGAGAAGTTGCAACCTGGTCTCATTGGAATACGTATACTATTTTACATAACTCTATGGCACCCGATTTCGTATGATATGTTACATTATGTTAAGTTACATTACAATGCGCTACCAAAACGTATAATACCTTACGAATTGGCTAAAACATAACATATGTTACTAATGCTATTTAAATGTATCATATGTTACAAACACTAGACAAACATATCATATGTTACGAACGGTACGAAAACATATATGTTACAAACGCAACTAAAACGTATCACATATTACGAATTTACACAAAACATCCAAGCAGTATTTCAAACCGGCGACATACAGGATAACAGATTTAGAGGGATGAGTAATGGGCTTACCAAGGCTGCAACAATATGTAATAAATGCATTTTAACATTACAGTTAACATTAGGTATCACAGCACTGGGGTTAAGGTTTCGGTTCAAGTTTGGTATCACAGCACTGGGGTTAAGGTTATGGTTAAGGTTTGGGTTATGGTTAGAAAATATGTCACTTGTAACATATTGTAATGACCTTGGTAACACCGCTACTCGCCAACCCCTACTAGGAAGTTCCTATTTGGAGTAGTGGGTAGTGCCCCTGTCAGTGGCGCTGAAGGACGTGGATTCAGAACACAGCCTGTCGGGTTCCTGTTTTTGTTTCTGGATTATTACTCTAATGTTACTTCACCTAAAGTAATATAACTTACGAATTTGGCTGTCAAAGATTTTCGTAAAATAGTTTACGTATTCCAAAGAGACCAGGTTGAAAATTTTGAAACAGATGAGCATTTTATGAGTAGTTTATTTTTTGAAAAAGAGTTAAACTATCAAACCCTCTCAAAAAATATCATCCTCATCATTACAACACAGACCTCTCTGGTCTCTCTTTCCATATTGATGTTGGAGGTGTCTGTCACCAGTTTCAGTGTGGCTCGACCTATGACCTCGATCCTTAAAGCATTTTTGTAGTCCTGCAAAAAACACAAGTTACGTTCACGACAACCCTATTTGGACTGAGCAGTTTTTTGCTCCAAGAGTCTCACTGTAACGCCTGACCTCTCACCTCTAACAGAGTGCTGTTCCACACACGTGCCCTCACAATGATCTTTGCAGAGGAGGACATGTTGACCAAGGGGCAGGTGAAGGTCACACAGCCGGCAGTCCCCAATGAACACTCCTTCACAACACAGACAAGCCCAGAATTTGACTCAGACAAAAATAATGAATAATAATATACAGTGCTGCCTAAAAGAATGTGAACCCGACAGGGATGGTCATTATGTTTGTATAAACGTACAAAATATTATGAAGTATGATACATTTTAATTGTTTGTGAAAATTAACAACTTAATTTGCAGATTTCATGTGTGCAGAAATATGTGAACCCTTCCATTAAATAACTAGTGGCACCTCAAATAGCAGCAATAACTTAGAGGAAACATCTCCTATTGCCAATAACCACTCACTGGCATATTTCTTTTTGGGATTTTTGCCCACTCCTTACAGAACTCAGTCAATTAAGTGGAGGTGTCTAGCATGTACTGCTTGCTTCTGGTCCTGCCACAGCATCTCGGTTCATTCTCCTGGGCAATTCTTTGGTAGATTTGCTTGAATGCTTTGGGTCATTGTCTTGTTGGAAGACCCATTTCCAGCCCAGCTTTAGCTCCTTGACTGAAAGTCTGGCATTCTGTTCAAGAACCTCCTGGTATACCTTAGAATCCACGGTTCCCTTAATGATGTGCAGTCCACCAGTTCAAAAAAGAGGAAACGCAGCCCCGGATCTTAACATTCCCAATAGCATGCTTGATTGTTGGGATACGGTTCTTTTGATGGTAGGCAGTTTTAGGTTTTTGCCAACTATAGTGGTTTTGATTACAACCAAAATTCCTCTCAGAATGGTGCGTTTTGCATTCACCTGTACGGGTAGCACCAAACTGACCAGGTTTCTTGTCACCATTTAGCAGAGTCCCACCCAAACTCCTTTCTACAGATCCCTCCTTTGACTTACATTTGGTACCCATTTATATACCCACTTCATTCTACTTACCTACTTGAGTTAACCAGTGCAATTTGTTGACTAGTTTTGCACCAGAACTAATTCCTCTTTAATTGTGTTTTTCTACTATATGAATGATTTCCTCTAAAACAACATATGGAGTTGGTAACTATAAACCTGTTATGTCAGATAAAAACATTAGTTGTGATTAAAGAAAGATTTAATGGTGAACACTAAATGAATCTATAATGGAACAAGGGATTCACAAACATTCAAGCAGCACTGTATGGATCCATGCATTTTAAGTATGGATGCCCCAAGTGGGAATTGAACCAACAACCTTTGGCATTGCAAGAACCATGCTCACTAGAACGTACGCCACTTCATCTTAAATGAAATGTAAGATATTGTAATGGTCACATTAGCACATAGGTCTCTTTATCATAGAACAGAAGTACAGAACAGAACATTCCAATGGCCTCACCAGTTTGTAGGTCTCTTTTCGAGGAGACAGCCCAGTACTGATTGCCTGCACCTCAATGATATTTGGCTGTTGGTCATCCACCCCTCGCCTGTGACGCTTGCTGCTTTTCTCTGGCAACTAGGGAGAGAGACGGACAAAGAACCACATTACATCACCGCATGACAGTACTATAATTACTGGTGTGGAAATACAGAGAACTCCTACTACCTTCCTGAAATACTATTGACCTTTTTGGTCTATCCTTGTGTACACATAATGAATATTTAGCCTGTTTTAGACCTGTGAGTCAGGTTCTGGTTTCTTTGGGTGTTTTCGAGTACTCCAAATAATGATGATTAACTGTGATTGTAAACTGAGACTGATGAGGGAATCATGTTTACGTAACACATTGAGATATATAATTATGGGATTATGGGGCTTGTGTACAGCCTGGGAAAGACTGCTAACTCACCGTGAGGTTGAGCAGATTGACAATCCCTGGGGGATTGCAGTTTGTCTCAGCCGTCCCCACGGTGACGATCTCAGTCAGGTAGAGAAGCCACTTCCCATTGGTCACTTCATAGGGCCACTCAAATTCTACCGCCAAGGTTCCCAGTGTACCTAGTGGCTGTCCCTCCACTGACACCTAGTGGAAGGAGGGTGGTATCACGGTCACCACAGGACACACACACACACACACACGTATGCACACATAGCAACAAAAACACATACTGAAATACACTGCAGCCTATACAGAGCTGAACTAATTCGTTGTCAAAACAAAGCATGTTTGTTCTACATAAAAAATCTCTAGCTACATTCTGTAATGTATTATTCCCAACAGCAGTGTGGCATTTGTAGCTGGCTTTGTAGTAATATAACGCCCCCCCAAAGGTTTCTTTGTAGTTTCTGCCAACATCCACTGTAGCTACACCTAGCTCACCAACGCGACTCCGGAAAAAGGACATCATCTTTCCACCATGTTACCTCACAAAAACTGTTAAGGCCATAAACTAAAGGGAAATATGACTCACAAGCCCAGGGATGACAACACGGCTGACATCATCCGTGTCGGTGACCCCTCACCTTGAAAGTGAATTCCACTGGACTGCCCACATCCCTGGTCGTTCTCATAGCGGACTCCCCCATCACCTCCCCGCTGAAGTACGTCTGGACCAGGGAATTTTCTCTGTTTGGAGAGGGTGAAGACAAGGAAGCAGGAGGAGCAAGAAACAATGACAGTGGACATTAATCAGGTCGGTCTGTTTGTTTCAGCACGGCGTCGGGACAATATGGCTGCGTGGGTCTGAGGTGACACTAACATGGAGAAGGAGGTCTGGATGGTGTTCTCCACCAGCAGGGCCACAGAGACAGGATACAGGTCATTTTGCTCACTCAACCTGGGGAAACAACACCAAACCCGACGGTTTATTAGACTCCTACATTCCCATAATCACACTGCCATTTTCCATTCAGACCCTGAAGACCCTAAAGATAATGTGATAATGAGAGATGTGGAGCGATGACAAATATCTCCTTACGTGGACAACAGCAACTGACACTCGATTTCTCTGGTTTGGAGACTGATCCCTGCTGTCTCCAAAATGAGGGTCAGAGAGACCTGAAAAACAAGGCAGGGTTTAAACAGATAGAGATGTTAACTTCCACCACAAGTGAACATCACAATAATGCTGTCATGGCCTGTAAAAACCTTACGGGTGAAAACAGACTGGCCTTACCTTCTTATTGCTTTTCAGTGGATTCCCCAGGTCACAAATAACAGTCTCCTCAGCACGGCACACTACCTCAGGATCCTACACGAAAATATGCGTGTCACAGTACACATGCTGTTGCTGACCGTCAATGGTCAGAAATCACTTAACCCTCCGTCGCCCCCCGGTGGACTTACCTGGGAGCGCACACCAGAGTATCGAAGAGTGGAGGGTATGGTGATGTTGAGCATGGCCTGGTGGGCATCCTCCGCTACCTTCCTAGGGTTCGGTAAGTTAGTCACATCCACTAGTAGCATAATCTTCTTCACACTACTGATGTAATGCAACAACTGTTGGCTCCCCTTCCTGTGTACAGACAGAGAGCAGACATCACAGAACCTTATGAACTGCGGTCAAACGGGATATTAACAAAACGTGGTGTGTGATCGATTGGATTACAACGTATGGCTGATAGGGCGACCAAAATATTCAGACATATTCACACCCCCCGGCCCGACAGGTTATGTATCGCACGGTCCTCGTTTTTTTCCACATACCTGGGGTACGGGCTGAGTTTGTCGTTTGCAAACTCTGCTATGAGTTTAAGGTTACTGGTACACTTGTTGTCTGTGCCACACTGCTTCTTGAAGTTGATCTGAAAAGTGAGACAAGGGTTTTGGAAATGTAGACTCAGCACTACAATGTTTAATGGTCGGGTTGTTCTCAAAGTCGTCAATGTACCACTGTCTTCTCAGTGACTTTCTGTTTCTGGCTCAGTATCGGGTAGGAGTCCAGGTTCTGCAAGACTTTTCGGACTTTGAGTTTCTCCTCATTCAGGGACACGTTGAGGAAGAAAACCACTGGCTCCAACTTGTCCCTCACATTATCCTGAAGAAGGAGATACAGATTAATGTGCCTGTGTTTACTTTCCCCTCTGACAACATTCGCCAGTCCACACGTCCTGAAATTACATGAAAACATGAAACGTGGTGAAATGTCACCACTTTTGCAAATCCTGACTTTTCAAAATGATTTTTAGGGTGATTTTGTTTCTTTGGGGGGTGGGGGGTTGGGCTACGGATTAAAGTTTGAGTGAGGATGAAGAGTTACGGTTAGGCATAAAACTCAGGTTGAGTGATTTGAATAGGGTTAGGATAGGAGTTATGTTTTGGATTAGTGTTTTGTTTGAGTGTCATAAAAACTCATGTCTGTGTATGTGTGGGTTATGTTTCTACACAGTATTTACCTCTACTCTGAGCTCCAGCACCTCACACTCAATGTTGGGCGATGGTAAGTTAAGGACACTTGTGAATGTGTAAGGGTTATTGTCAAGGAAGCGAACTCGTGGGCTCCGCCGATCCTTGTCAGCTTCCACTGTGTACTTCACGTCTACACACAAGAAGAAAAGACAAACATAGATGTATAGTCAGGAATAAGCCAGGTTAGTATACGCTCCTTGTGAAGGAACATTTGAGATGGATAAAATAGTTGATATTCATTGATGTAATTAACGCATTCTACTATCCCTTCCTGTAATACATGATTGGGTTTGGTCAAGGTTGACTGAAATGCTACAACTGAACGTTATAGACAGTTTTAGCTGCTGACGGTCTTTGCACCTGATTAGCAGTGCCAACCGAGGACACGCCGGTGATTCACAGCCTTGTCGAATGTCTTTTGTTATGTGTTTACGGTACATATGTGATTAGGATGGATGGCCTTGGGGTGGGATGGCTCCTGTGTAGACATGTCGTAACTTGTGTTAAACCAGAGTGATTTTTCATTGACATTATCAATGACCGCTCTTGTCTTCAATTCGCCTAGTCATTACCTGTTACACTTGCGTAATTGGACAGTGAAGCAACAACACAGTGGGGGTGGCAGGGTGGCCTAGCGGTCAAGAGTGTTGAGCCAGTAAACTAAAGGTTGTTGGTTCTAACCCCTGAGCCAACAAGGTGAGAGAGATAGTTAACCTGAATTGGTCCCAGATTGTTATTATAAATATGAATGTGCTCTAAGTATACTTACTTGGTAAATAATGATAAAAGAAAACTTATGGGATAAAAGTTTTCATTAGCACAGTTTGCCAGCTTTGACATTTTCTTGGTATATGGGTTTTATCTTTTAGAAATAAAAACACTAAACTTTGAACTAAACTACTTTAATGCACTATAAGTGAAACTGTCTGAATAGGTATTGTTTTCTCCCATGTGGGGACCAGAAAGACATTATCACTCTAAATGATTAAACATTACAGTGCCAGTCAGAAGTTTGGACAAACCAAGAGTGTGGAATGCTGTCAGCAAGGCAAAGGGTGGCTACATTGAAGAATGGAAAATATAAATGTATTTTGATTTGTTAAGCACTTTTTTGGTTACTTCATGATTCTATAACTGTAACTTCAATGTTCTGATATCTTCACTATTATTCCACAATGTGGAAAACAGTAAAAATAAAGACATACTCTTGATTGAGTAGGTGTGCCCAAACTTTTGACTGGCACTGTATGTATGGCCTTTAAATGTTACATTATTGGAGTTTTACTGGCCAAATATGAAGAGATTGCATTAGAAAGGGAATGCCACTCACTGATGTCTTTCTTAAAATTAGTTTTTCCATTGCTGAGTGTGTAGGAGAAACACACTGTCACGGTCACACTGTGAAAACATAGAGAAGTGTCGAAGGTTAAAGAATTGCTGGAATTAATTTACACATTGAGTGTAAGCGGAGAGAAATACTTTTCTCACCAGGGTTTGTTATTAGGTGGGCAAGTGTTAGGGTCCACAATCTTTGGCTGTACCGTGAAGTTCTTAAAGAGATGGATAACTGGACGAGCCCTGAAATTAAGTCAAAAGATTACACAATGAATAAGCACACATACACAGGAGGAAACACAGTTTCAAGAGCGGCCATTTTACAAGGTGAAAAAAAAACAAGCTCATTATCCATACCCAGGTTTGCGATGACAGTTTTACTTGATCTAATTCAATACATATTGGTCGCCCACTAGTTACCTGAGCAGTGCAATGCGGTCGTCCAGCGAACCAACCAGGATGTCAGGGTAACTGTTTTCATCCATGTCCATACCTCCACTGATGGAGTAGCCAAAGGTCTGGAACCCCCCACTTCCTACTGACTTTCCCTCAATCACCTGTAGGGGGCAGCAAAGACTCGTTGCTAGATAACACAGACTTACTGCAGGTTACAAAACAGAATCTTTCGCCCATTTTTCTGCATTCACCTCAGTTCTCCCAGTCGCTTTGAGCTCCATGTCAGGTAATTTATTATGCATTACCTAGTGACTGTTAATGAACTATGGTCTATAAAATTAACCAAACTAGTGTAATTCCTTAACAATTAATAGCACTGTACCTGACTGGGCTCTTTGGAGATTCCCTGCTTACTTCCCATCCAGATGTACAGCTTTCCCGACTCATGGAATGGGGCTCCTACTGCAAAGTCTATAAAGGGCATTGGAAGGATTGGAAATACATTACCATACATTTAGAAAATGACCAATTGAGTTTTACCAAACGATATAAAATCTGCATACTTAAAACAGTATGTAGTGTATAGAGGACATTTCCTCAAACGGACCCCTTCCCCTCCACCCTTGGCCCTCCATTTGTGTGTTAATGGGTAACTCTGCCATTTGCACAATTTTCCCGAAAGCTGAAGGAGTAAAAACGATCAAGCACGTATCGGCTAATTAGACTCTGCCATCTGGCCGCTAGATGGCAGCAGCATGGCGGCAGAAATCCGTTTTGCCGTCTGCTGACACCAATTCTTTTTTCCACATAGAATATTGGTGAGATTGTAAAATGTAATGATGCACGGCCAACTAATGAATCACACTACAGGTTTTCCCTGGAAGTCAACTATCATTCTCTTCTTCACTGTCCACCTTGCCGTACTCTCCTGTACCATTATTTATTTAGCTCACAAGAGTTTACTAGGCAGGTAAAACCCATGTTTTGGAGAACTGCATTCTTCTGCCCAGTAATGTCAAATCAGAGATTAGTTCAAAGAAAGAAGGATATGCACATTGACAAAATGTAAACAAATTGTTAACCTTTATTAACACCCACTGAGACTGATACAGGCCTCTAGTTCCCAAAAGGCAGTTTTTGTATGAACATCCATAAAAGGATGTGGCCACTATGAAATGCCATTGTGATAAACTATTACGGCTGACTTAAATCAAGTCAACCGGGTGGGACTAATTGAGAATATTCAGTGCAGGGAAGAGTTTTTATGTATTATGTATCTCATTATGTATCTCCGTGGGCCTACCTTGGAATCCATCTTGGTTGACGTCCCCAATGGCTGCCACGGCAAATCCAAAACCAGATGCTGTGGGACCCTTCAGAACCATGCTAGGAGACGACTGGAAAGATCCGTTCTCATTCATGAAGACATACACCGCTCCACCCACCTCCTCCTTACGGTCAAAGTAGAATGGGGCACCTACGATCAGGTCGTTCCAGCTAGGATGGTGAAAATGGAAACAGAACACACGCAAACATTGACACACAAATTCACAGAGCACAAGAAGCATACGCCGATTAAAATGCTGGTATCAGTGAAAGGTTTTACTAAACATTTGACCCTATATATTCTATACTTAACTGTAATTTACCGTAAAAATATATATATTTGGACATGCTTTTTATTAAAATTGCCTAAATGAGATCATTTTTATGAATAAAAAAAAAGTTTAGGCAAATGCAAGAGCTGAGGTAATACTGTGAATAGGGTGTTGTGTGATATGGGTGACAGTATTCAAATTAATATTATATACTGTTCTCAGTATAAACCTATCAGAAAAAAAAATATTTTTTCATTTCTGAGTCCTAGATTATGAAGCAATTGTCATAATGGCTCACTGAAAGATGCACTAAAGCTAGGGATTTCTTATGTTTGATGACATACTCATCATTGTTGAGGTCGGTGACAGCAAGGCTGTTCCCGAAGTATGAGCCCAATTGTTCTCCTAGGATGACAACCTCGGCCACCAGGTTTGTGTTGTCCTTCTTAGCCAGTGTCACTGAGCCAATGGACTCATTCCTCGGGGACCCCGTCACCACTGTGATGTCATCCCGACTCAGCAACTTCCGGTCCTCAAAGACAGAGTAACCTGTGGTGTTAAAAACAAGGTTAGAAAGTATTGTAAAAAAAATGTGACAGCCGCATTTATGCTAGGCAGGCCAAATCAGTGCCCTTAAATATTTCAACACAAGGGTCTAAGGTAACTTCCTGTGATACAGTTTGCTTTGCTCTATTTTAAACATCTAGATAGCATCTGTAGTTCCTCTTCTTTGTTCTGTTTCATTTAAAGAAATGTGTATCTTTATAAATGCAGGAGTGGTTATGTTTGTAAGCCTTCTGAACCGAAAGAACAATAAGATTGTCTATCAGCAAAATGTGATGAAAACATGTTAAAAAAATAAATAAAGAGCAGGAAAATCCCCTGTACTGTAGCATTCCTATTCTTTGTTCAGAAATGGCTCTAAGAGCCAGGTCAACGACAGAGCCATACCCATATAACTGTTTCTGCTGTCCAGTTGCCCAAAGTCTTTTTCACTGGAGTCCCATGTGTTTCCTGGATCAGGGTTTCTCCACACTACATGAACATTGCCTGGGTAACAAATAACAACAAGAAAAACATAAAGAGAACCAAGTTTCACATGATTTTAGCCATGATCTCACAGAACAGCTCACAGGCTTTGGCTCAAGACTGCCACCTTAACCTCATGATCTCACAGAACAGCTCACAGGCTTTGGCTCAAGACTGCCACCTTAACCTCTTGACTCTTTGAACTCCTCGGGTGACCCACCTTGCCACAGGTAGCTGCCCACAGAGCCCAGGTAGACGTCCGTGTCGGTGATGCCCCCCGAGATGCCAATGTTGCAAAGGCCCTCCAGCTCCATGTCGTAGTTGGGGTTACACAGCTCGTAGCTATAGGCCTGCCACTCGTCGTTAGGGTCGTAGGTCAGGTCATTCCCCCTGACGTAGCATTTTCCCACCATCCGCCTCTGCTCCTCTGTGCCTCCCTGCACCACCTTCACATAGCGATGTCCACATGCCTGAAGGAACCAAGCATTGCAATGTTCTTCTGTTATACTGGGAATTGTTTAAGTCGGATCAACATCTACTTTTTGTTAAACATGTATATATGAATACTACCGGTCAAACGTTTTAGAACACCTCAATCTTTACAGTTTTTATTGAAATTAAAGAATTAAAGAAAATGTAAGTCCATTGATCAGCCTGAAATGGTGCAAAGGGAAGTGGTAAACAGCCAGAGGTAAAAAGTTTAGGTTACCTAAAACTGAAAAATGTAAATTTCAGCGTTATAAAAAAAGGCCTTTTCAGGGAACAAGTAATGGGTTAACAACTTATAGCTGTTTCGCAGGAATAGAAGTACACTGACCCTTGAAAGTATCCCGACTTTTGTTCATTACTTAAAAACCCTCTCTCTGTATAAAAGCAGTGTTTGAACAGACTGTTACTAAAGCCTCTTAAGCATTATTTGGACAGTATTGTACTGCAGGAAGTAGTATATTGCTATCATAATGGCGAGAAAAGGGCAATTAACAAAAGAAGACACAGACATTATAACCTTTAGAAGTGTAGGTCTTTCCTTTAGAGAAATTGCTAAGAAAGCCAAGGTGTCAGTGAGTACAGTTTCCTACACCACCAAGTTTCTGAGTCAACAGCTTGCGCAATAGGTGGCTTAACACTGATCTCAGTCTCAAATGTGAAGAGAAGACTTAGCGCTGCTGGTGTGACAAGACAAGTGGCAGTGAGAAAGCCATTAGTAAGATGGCAAAATATGAAAAAGAGACTTGTCTGTGCCTTTTTTTCAGAGTAAGTGGCACCCTGAAGCAAAAGGGCTACCACAGCATTTTGCAACTCCATAAAATGTTGTACGCGTCTGTTGTACGCCTAGTTGGTCAGAGGTTCATCCTAAAGCAAGACAATGACCCCAAACATACCTCCAGGCTATGTCAGAACTGCCTTAGAAGAAAAGAAAAAGACAGTAGACTTCAAATCATAGAATGGCCAGCACAGTTTCCGGACGTAAACACCATCAAGCTGGTTTGGAATGAACTGGGCGGAAGGGTGAAAGCAAAGCAACCTACAAGTGCAACACATCTGAGTCAACTTCTGCAAAAGTGTTGGGAACAACTTTCCAAACAATATTTGATTTCCGTTGTAGAAAAAATGCCACGAGTGTGTTCGGCAGTTATATCAAAAGGTGGCTACTTTGATGAGTCAAAAAATTTGATTAAGAATTGTCTATGCTTTTAGAGCACATTATGACATGAAACTGTGTGAATTTCAATAAAAACTGGAAATGTTTAGATGTTCTAAAACTTTTGACCGGTAGAATACCAGTAGCAGGTGTGATAAGAGTTTTCTGGATATTGCGAATCTTAAAATATGTCACTTAAAACTTTATACACAGTATTCAAAATACATTACCACATTTTCATTTGTTTTCCTACTATTGTTGTGGTCATAACACTGCTGTAACTAATGAAACGTCAATGATGTTTAATGGTTAGAAATAGGACGCTTGAAATATTATGAAACTTGAGGCGATGACCCCCTGCTAAAAGAGTATCGCTTTTCATAAACTGCCAATAAGGCTCCTGAGAGCCAGACACAATTTAAGTTCCTCAATTGTTTGCACTGTGCATTATTGTTTGCATCAGGTATGTGGTTTGTGTGTTTTGTTTGCCTTTTGCTTTGCTTTACTTCCAACTGTTTTTCTAATCTTTTTTATGTTTTCTTTTTTCTTCTTTTGTGCTCACTCACCCTCATATGTTACAACAACCCCCCAGTGTTCTTAGTACCACAGTTATATATAGTGTATTATGTTTATGTATTTACATGGGGACTTCCCAAAAATATGAATGTAAATGGACTTAAAATAAAGTATATTGTATTGTATTGCCTGTATTCTGAGTAATATTTTAATGCATCATTTTGTGTATATTTATCTCTTTAAGAACAAACCTGATGTCCAAACTATGGCATAAATCGTAAACTGATGTCAGTGCTAAAGATAAATGAGGGTGGTGCTTGTATTCTAAGAGCACTTATTTCACACGATAGGAGGCTGTTGCCTCACCAGCACTCGGCCCCCCGGCAGGTCTCTTTGGCTGGCCACGGTCACCCCAAGCCACATCCCCTCCACCATCTCTGTCGAGTCCGCTGTGGTGGGAGAAACACGTGTTCAAGGTGAAACATGCAACAACACTTAATACTTCAGCATCACCTAATGCTTTAAAGGACAATTGTTCATGCTCGATTGTAACCAGAGGCGTGAAGCTATGAACGTTTCTTTTCAAAGACTGTTCATTCTGTAGAGTCACATCAATTCATCAGCAAAGTTGCTGGTTACTTTAATGACAAAAGGACAAACAATGAATTCAACCTAAATTAAGATAATATTGGACGTAGGCCTAGATAGATCACTGTCTGGGCCATTTCAGACGTAATATTCCAACTGAACGACACGTGTAAAGACAAGAACGTTATGAAAAGATGGGAGACCTAGCATTAAAAACAGCTGCAGCCTCATCAAATGTGGATCAAGCCTGAACCAGTGTGGACCACTAAAATGTACAGAGACTAACATTTAATGTACATACCTCATTATCATTCTGAATTTCAGCGTCTGGAGGCTACAGTTCAAATTGTACAATAGGTGAGTGAGTCTCATAACCTTTATTTGCGACTATGTTCCCTTTTAGATCATGTATTTCAGAGGCTAAGGCTATGACTCCTCTAAGTTTCAGGAAATTGATTGGCCATTCATTTATCCAATAGACATTTTGGTAACATAGATTGTTATTGTGGTTCCAAATGTTGAATAGGTAAAATTATCTATGTGGTGAAACATTATTTAAAAAGATTGGCAATTGGTTATAAAATAACAATATATACAGAAAAAATTAAGAGACAACTGCACCATTTTCTTTCCTTTCCGAAAAAGTTGAAAAGGAAAGTTTTGAGTTAGGAACAGAAGCGTTCAATTTGCAGTGGTCTCTTCATTTTAACCATTCGGTTCCTCACTCAAAACCTTCCTTTTCGACTTTTTATGGAAAGGAAAGAAAAAGGTGCAGTGGTCTCTTAATTTTTTCTGGAGCTGTATATATAATATATGTAGAGAAAAGGTATGTTTACACAACAGTCATAATCCCCACCCCTCATATATGACTCTTCTGAGTAAATGGTTCACCAAGCAGATATATTCCACTATAAACGTCAAAAAAAACAAAAGACCTAGTTAACAATCTATTTTACATTTAATTCTACTATATATTTGACATGGTGCAGGTGTCTTCTTTGTTTTGAACATATATTTGTGTGTGAGGTGTACAGTATACTTTTCCTTCAAACTAGACTTAAATAACCAAAAAATGCATTGGCACATTTGCACATCCACATAGAAATAAATGGGGAATCCACACTGTGAGTGAATCCAATCTACACACTAACACATTACAAAGTATTCACTGGTTATAAAAAAACAGAACCTTATTAGGCAACCCAACAAAACTTCTCCCCTGTCCCAACTAAGCCCCAAGTTACCCATTAAACTATCTGAGCTCTTTCACAGGGACTGGTCACTGTAGTGACACAGTGCCAGTACTTACTGGAGCTGACCAGGTCCATCCTTGCACAGTCGTTGAGATCTGTGGTGATGGGACAAGAGTAAATTGCACCTGTCTCGTTGACGTTCCTCAGACTCACTGCTTTGTCCTTGGGTGCTCCAGCTAGAAGGCTGAGTAGGCCGACAAACATACATACATACATACAAACACAGACATACGAACACAGACAGACAGTAGATAACCAATTAAATCACAGTAATTTCCTGTTTCCTGGGTCTATATAACAGTCCAAGATGTCTTAAGGCTAGGATTATAATATAAAGTATTTCATGACAGAACCTTTTATTCAAAGATATTCATTACAGGAACCATGACTCTATTAAGTAGGAACTGTTTCATGCAGGAACTACTTGATGGAGCAAAAGGATTTTTATAGGCAATGTCAATGTTTCACACAAGAACATTGACAGCTCCTACTGATTTTTTTGCCTCCTCCAACGCACCCTGACATTGTCTTCATGCCCAGAACTCCCCGCAAAGCCGCTGGGCTGGAATAGAGCAGCCATATGACTTCCAAAAACATCCACAGTAGACGGATGAGAGACGAGAGAGATGAGAGAGAGTGGGGGAGTCGGAGCGTCAACGTTAACCAGGGTACAAGTCTGGACGCAACATTGAGCTTATGTAGACAACCCTGTCTTTTTCTTCAGTCACCCAGAGGCTGCAACCAGACAGCCACAACATGAGCACCTTTTAACAGGGTAAAATAGCTTTGAAGCAGCCAGTTATCTACAAGAAAAAAGCCCTGTGGCTAGCCACATCATTATCAAGTCAGCATATGATTTATTTCATTTGAATGACTTGATAAGGCCAGTATATTTAAGAAGTATGAGGTAAACATTCTCATTCACAAGAAATATGATAAGCAATCGGCAGAGATGAAAACAATTAATTCATGTAATCAAAGATGAAACGAGGCATTGAGAGGATTTTGGCATTGTTGTAAATACTGTAGACACGGCTCAAGGGTCCAAATGCACTATTGGTACAGAAACGTTTATTGAAATGAGCACAGTTAACCTTCACAAAGTGTTTGTTATATGTCTGTGACATTGGGTCATGTATTTGCACAGCACGCTGATACCAACAGGTATACAGTGAGACAAGTGTTTTTGGTGCCCTGAGTAGCTAACATTGTCTGAACCAGGTGAGAAGAGACAGAGTGGTCCAGTAGGACAGAATTGCACTTATCAGGCTGATACCTTATTGACAAATAAAAGAAAATAGAGTGCAAAAAGTGGAGAGATAATAGTGGCCTAAGAAGAAATATAGCCTTCCTCAAAGGACAGTGCTTTAAGTACAAGTACTACTCACTAGGTTCCGCGGAAGCTCCAAAACAAAATGGCTTAAGCTTTTCAGGGGTGTGGCAGAATTTCACTTAAAGAATACTAATTTTAAGGGGAGGATGAGATTATCCAGATGAATATTTCAAAGATGTGCAGACATGATAAATTATAACACACATTACTCCTGCCTCGTGAGCAACATTATGTGTTGAACTGTGTAAAACATTACGGGTGATATGTGTGTATAAAGTGCGCCTGGCACCACCACCTTTACAAGGCTTTGGTGTTTATTCACATAACATAACACAGGGTGAATATCCAGCCTTCCCGCAAAAAACGTATCAGGCCAACGTTCTGTTCAAATGTGAGCGATAACAGCCCTCCCAAAACACTCTAGGCCTTCACTAAGTCATTCGGAGCCCAACGGGTTTTCCCTCATCATGCCCATGGTCAGGGAAAACTCCTGTCCCTCATAAATTTGGATCAAGCAAGGAACACCACTGTGACCACTTCAGGCAGTGATAATGAACAGGTACAGTAATTCAGCCTTCAGTAAACCTGCACAGTAAATACGTCCCTGAAAGCGAAATCAAATGAGAGGCAACGTCTTCACTGAGATTACTCATATTACTTATCTACTCCCAGCCTTTATAATAAGTAGGACTGGCCTCCCGTCTCCCAGGAGCAAGGCTCTGACACACTCCAGCCACGGCCTCATCTGAAACAGAGACGAGAGACGATCCTCCCCCCTCACTCCTGATGTGCATTTCAGCCATTAATCGATGGCCTTCCCTGGGTGATGACAACCAGTAACATCTAATGGGACCCTGGCCTGCCAACTGTGCCTCACAAAGCACCACTTAATGGTGCTTACGACATGTGCTCCCACAGGCTCCTTCAAGAGTGATTACCACAGACATAAATTGGCTAATCACTCAGTAGTTAGCCTTTATCTGAGACTCCACAGATGGTTTGAGAGCCAGGACCACTGACAGACATGTGGGGAATCAAGGTTGTAGTAGGAACCAGAACTATGTCTCAGGGAAGTAGAGGACAGGCCCACATTGTAGTGACAGAAAGGTGTGTGTGTGTGTGTGTATGTGTGTGGTGCATACTGTTGCTTACATGAGGGGTACACGTCTTTTGTGTTTTGTGTGAGCATGTGAGCGTGTGGGCCAGACACCCATGTCTGTATTTGTGTATGTGTCCACACACTGGAGTGTACAGTAGCTTGTTTTAATGTCAGGCTGTGATTTCATAACACTAGGCCACCCAACGAGTTCTTAATTTTCTTGTGGAAAATGTCAAGACCATTTCCATAAATGAGCCAACCTAAACAATGTTTGTGTGGCAATAGAGCTGGAAAACAGTATTAAAAACAGGCAAAAAAAAAACACCACACCTTTGCTCAAAACAAAACAGTATGCAAAAACCCTGAGTTGGTCATTGTTTTCCAGATCCATGTGGAATTGCAGGAAGAGTCTGCTAAGAGGTGTGAAACTAGGGCCCATCAACCGCTAGTACAGAACCCTCCAGACCAATACAGGCTCAGATTCACCTGGTTCACAGACACACATGTCCACACAAGACCGTCCTCATTTAACCGAATGTCCTCACCATCCCTCATCTCAAGTACTGCAGCACGCAGGTCACCTTTTGCTTATTTTGGCAATTCAACCTGCCAAACTACTGACATACAACAGCGTTTCCCCCTAGGAAAACGTTTCCCCCTTTTCAGCAAAGGTAGCGGGGGAGGAGGATGGGGAGGATTACCACTTCGAGACCAAGTTGTTGCTGCAAATAAGAATGTGCTCTTAGTCATCCTTACCTGGTAAAATAACAGTTAAAAAATGCTCTACAAGTTCATTTGTACTGTAGATTTTAGCTGGAATCTAAAGTAAGAAATAACAAGAAAAGGAACCAGACAAGCCTATTTCTGTCGGCCCGCGATTTGAGGGGATGAATGTTGTTGCCCCTGGCTGGATTCGATCCACGGTTTACTATGTAGCAGACTGTCTTTAACCACTACGCTTTTTACACAGCGGGTGTTGTTGCTCGCGATGCGTGTGTAGAGATGTGGTGTCTGTTGACTTCTGCATTTTGAAACCAATTAGTCAAAACTCCACGGTTCTCAAAACTACAGGTGCTGGTCATATAATTAGAATATCATCAAAAAGTTGATTTATTTCAGTAATTCCATTCAAAAAGTGAAACTTGTATAATGTATACATTCATTCCACACAGATTGATATATTTCAAGTGTTTATTCCTTTTAATTTTGATGATTATAACTGACAACTAATAAAACCCCAAATTCAGTATCTCAGAAAATTAGAATATTGTGAAAAGGTTCAATTTTGAAGACACCTGGTGCCACACTCTAATCAGCTAATTAACTCAAAACACCTGCAAAGGCCTTTAAATGGTCTCTCAGTCTAGTTCTGTAGGCTACACAATCATGGGGAAGACTGCTGACTTGACAGCTGTCCAAAAGACGACCAT